>JACYXH010000100.1:617500-722500 GCA_026745465.1 Lota lota | reverse complement strand
ATTCAAATGAAATGATTACTCCATTTTGTCACAACAAAACAATAACGACATCCACATAGTTATTCACTTCCCGTACATGCACCCCAGTCTTGAAAACACAACCCAGCCAGTGCCGTTAGCTCATCTGTCTTCAGTTGACTCAGTCTTGCAATAGAATAAAAGCACTAATAATACCAATACAATATGTTGTATAAATTCAATTTTTTACAATAATAACAATGACAATCCTTGTCAAAATAAAACTGCCCTGTAAAGCACTTATCTCAAACTACAATTACAAATATTGAAGGTGAAACTGACAATGCTGGTGACACAAATAGCAACAACAAAAGTATAAATTCCCATGTACAACCATGTTGCCATGTTGAGCCAGCGTTTCTTTCAGAGGCTCAAGATGGATGCTGTGGACTCTGTTGCTGTAGGGGATTTACAATCAACTCTTTGTGTCCCACTTGGCATCACAGAAGTTGTAACTACCGTTGCCTATCTAATACCTGAACACCAGACCTACATCTGAATGACGCAGCTACGGCTGGGCCAGGCTGCTGGGCCAGGCTGCTGGGCTAGGCTGCTGGGCCGTGCAGCGAGAGGGGAGCCGGGCTGCTGAGTTATGAGGCTGACAAAGGCCCCGATCTCGCGTCTAATTTAAGAGCAGCTTCTGTGCTGTCTAATGAACAATTTAGCAGGCCATCCTTCAGCCGCCCCATTGTGATATAATCAGTGTCGCCACGGTAATAGGGAGCACGGCACACCTGTTTGTGCGCAAACAGCCATGGGAAGTACGAACGTCCCTGAACTTCCATGTTTAGAGTACCATGCCAGAGGAAGAAATACAATGAACAAGCGCAAACAGTATTACATACGGTATGATCCTCTGTGAAACTGCAGATATGGTTGAAACGAGAGACGCACAGCCAGCTGCATTTCGTGCCTGAGAGTGGCGATGGCCAGTGTGATGTTAGTGTCGTGTCGTGTGAGAGGAGTCCACAGATGTTCTGCCCCCCCCCCCACCACCCTTCCCCCCCCCCCCTTGGGACTTTCGTGTTCATGCAAACTCAGCTGGTCGGCGTGTGTCACGACTCTCTGGTGGTGTGAGCGCAGCACTGGTGCGCTGGAATCAATTGCTTTATGCATTTGAAGTTGAGGTTGTTTTTCCTTTCCTTGGGAAGAGCTCCTTGTAAGGACAGCCTTATGTGGGTATTCTTATCAGGACACTCATTTAACGACTTATTAGGACGTCCATATAAGGACTGTCTTATGAGGCTGTCCTTATTAAGACATTCTCATAAGGATAGTATTATGAGGGTCTTATGAGGATATCGTCATGATTAACAGCCTTGTTACACTGTCCTCATGAGGACATCCTACTGAGGACTGTCTCATGAGGACATCCATATGAGGACCTCCATATAAGGATGCCCTACGTGGACATCCTTAAGAGGATATCCTTGTGGGGACAACCTTATTTCGTACACAATGGGCTTAGGGGTTGATCTGCCGTGAATAGGAGCCTCTAAAGGATTATGAAATTATATTACATATCCTGGGATGATTTTTGTAAAGGACATACATAAATCCCTCAATTCCCAAAATTTCAAATGACATATTCATGCTCAGCACTGACATCTGGTCTAGCACCAAGAATGAAATGTGTATATGTAAACCTCAACTATTCACTTCTTTCTCACTATTGACAATTTATATAGCATCATATATATCATCATATTGATGAAAATCATACATCATTTGTGTGTGTGTGTGTGTGTGTGTGTGTGTGTGTGTGCGTGACAGTGTGTGTGTTTGTGTGTGAGTGTGTGTGTGTGTGTATGTTCATGTGTGCGTGTGTGTGTGTGTTTGTGTATGTGTGTGACAGTGTGTGTGTGTTTGTGTGTGAGTGTGTGTGTGTCTGTGTGTTTGTGTGTGTGTGACAGTGTGTGTGTGTGTGTATGTGTGTGTGTGTTTGTGTGTGAGTGTGTGTGTGTGTGTGTGTGTGTGTGTTCATGTGGTGAGCAGGGATGCTTACTTGGCAGCAAGGTACAAGTTTCTCGCTCCTTTCTGACCTTCTAAATATTCTAACACTTAATTTTAATATTGAGAGTGGGGGGGGGGGGGGATTAAGGAGTTTTATATAATTAATTCATATTCCTTGTTTGCATATGACCCTTTGGCTTCTACATAAACACACATCGTTCTTCTTTTGTACATTGAAGTCTCATTTCTCTGTCTCTTCGATGACTACTGACGAGCTGTGAGACAGCTGCTGGAATATCTCCATCTATTGGGCATTGGCGTGTGTGTGTGTGAGAGAGAGAGAGAGAGAGAGAGAGAGAGAGAGAGAGAGAGAGAGAGAGACAAGCAAGAGAGAGAGGGGGGAGGGAGACATGGGAGGGAAAGGGGGACAGAGAGAGACAGCTAGAGAAAGAGAGAGACAAGTGAGAGAGAGAGTGTGTGTGCTTGTGTGCCTGTGTGCACACATGTCTATGTTAGTGTGTGTGGGTGTGCATATATACATGAATGGTACCCTGCTATCGTATTAAGGGGTATTTATTTATACCCATATGTATGAATAGTTTCATTTGAGGGTCGAGTGATTCTTCTGCTCATTAGAGAAAACATGGTTGATTTACCCGCAGATTGCTTGCCTCTCGTTCTGACAACCACGCCACGCATTGGCATCTATTTAACCATCTCACTGAAACTAAATAGGAAATGGGATTTAAATGTGTTTTCACTTCAATATGGAGGTGGCCATGTACACAAATGTTTACGCAATTGAAGACAAAGGACTGCATATGTCTATTTTGAATATAGGCGTCCATAAAAAGCATTTCAGCATTTTTATGGTTGTTATACCATAATGACTGAGAGCTTATATCAAGCTTTATTTGAACTTTATGGCCACTATTTGCATAGTGGTCCACATGTAAACGATGGATGCCATTATCGGTTGGGCTCCTAAGATTACATTAAGTCGCTATCACATCATTACGACATAATTATTAAAAAAAACTAAATCGGATATGTATGGTTCCTTTGTTTGAGGGAGTCAATTAAAAATATGGATCAGATAAAAAGATGAAAGACTAAGCTGTCCTTTGCTTGGATTTACAAAGATATATTAGCAGTATATTCTGCCTAATCCTATTGCATTGAACAAAGAGGATTTCAGGGGCACAAAACAGGCCAAATAAAAATACCTGGAAACATGGCTGGTGGTCTGCCCAGAATCACATCCTTTTCATCTCTCATTGCCTTAAAAGAACTGCCCGCAACTTGATCCCATCCCCAATGCTCTTTTAAATAATAGTATTCTTTTCAAACGTGTCCCCCATCTCCAGCCATTGGTTATGATTCCTTCCTGGTCTGCAGTTACATTTGGGCTATTGTTCAGCTAGTGTTCCAGAGTCACGATAAAATACACATGCCAGGCCCAATGGTGCAACCACACAATGGACTCTCAAAAGAGCGCATAGGTAAAAACACTGAACTGACAATTCCATGGCAAAGTTTGGTTCTTCATGAATGTAAAAATGCGAACTGCACTTTCATATCTGTGACATTGTTATGCCTGTGTTTTTGGTCCATACAAATATGAACAAAAGGAAATACGAAACTGTACCGTACTGAAAAGATATCTTTGAAAATGGCCGCATACTCTGACCCTCTGCCAGTGTGTTCAGAGCGTCCCGTCAGATCAATAAAGTGATACTAGGAACCCCAAAAGAAAGAGCGGAATGAACGAAGCTCACAGCCTCACGGCTCACATCCATCCCTCCGACCCAACAACCGCGACCAACGATGTTATATTTCACCAATGTCCCGCGGGGCAGGGCAGCGCATCAGGAAAGGAAAACCCAATTCTGAGGTGCCCGCGAGGAGACGCGCCGCCCTGTTTGTCTGCTGTTAAGTGTCCTCTTGGCGTGCGAATCTCAGACGCACGAAGCCCCCCGTCCTCATTGCGGTCCGTCCATTTATGGCTGGCGCCGCCGTGTCAGAAAAGCTCTTTTTTTGTGGCGGTCCCGTGCTGGGGGAGAATGCACACAACGCAGCGTATAGATGGAATATTAACAGCGCCCTCAAGGCCAAGGGCACGGCACATGCTTCTTTTTTTTTCACACTCTTTTTTGCCAGCTTCGTTTATTTGTCGTATTGAAAGTTCTCACCCGAGTTCCGGGTGAATATTAATATTATGAATATTTTATTTACATGTTCCCCTTCCCCGCTGCTGTTCTCTGTAGCTTGCGATCTCTGTGCACCCCTGATACACACACCTAGACAGACACGCTCACATACTCACACACCCACAGCCACACACACATTCACACACACTCATACACGCATCCACACACACACACACACTCACACGTACACAGTCGCACACAGCCACACACAATCACTCATAGACACATTCACACACACACGTACACACAAACACTCATACACACACTCACCCACTCATACCAAAACTAGCATTAATACAAATTCATGCAAGCATACTCAGACAACACACACACATAAACACCTACACACTATCTCTCTATCTCTCTCTCTCTCTCTCTCTCTCTCTCTCTCTCTATCTCACACACACACACACACACACACACACACTCCGAAACACAGCTTTACCCAATTGCAACCCAGGATGAGACCATGCAATTCCATGCCATGATACTAGATCCTCCCTCACACAGGAAGTCAACATTGACCATTCCCTCTCATAAAGCAACTGTTTTGCCTCGTCTACATTGTACATCAAACACAAACGGGGGGAAACACAGCCAACTGTTTTGGCGTACAAGTGTTTTGGCACCGCAAATTCCAAACAGTAACTGATCTAATTGGACGAAGAAACTGCACACAAGAGATGGCCGCGTTGTGTGACGGTTCAACTCCTGAAGAAGGAGTTCACTTCCAAGCTTTCATCCATTCATTTGGACCTTATTGTCTTCCCTGGGCAGACAGGGAGGACCAGGGAACGATGGCAGACAACCTTCTGCTTCCCCACGCATTAGACCACATGCTCACTCACACAGTGCACACGGAAAACACATCAGCTCAAGCCTCTCCCCCTCCAAACTCCCCACAAGATAATCCATACCCTAGCCTAACCCTTATACTGGACTACACACTACCACACTAAAACTCATTCTAGACTACTACACTCTTCTACCTTAACCCTTATACTAGACTACACACTACCACACTAACCCTCATTCTAGACTACTACACTAACCCTCATTCTAGACTACTACACTAACCCTTATTCTAGACTACTACAACCCTTATTCTAGAATACACACTGCTACCCTAACCCTTATTCTAGAATATACACTACTACACTAACCCTTATTCTAGACTACTACACTAACCCTTCTTCTAGAATACACACTACTACCCTAACCCTTATACTAGACTGCATACTACTAAACTAACCCTTATTCTCGACTACTACAGACTACCACACTAACCCTGATTCTAGAGCACACACGGCTGCCTAAGCCTTATCCTAGAGGACAACGTGGGCCTGAGAGCAGCTCAGATGGGAGGGGGCAGAGATGTGGATCTGGAGCCTTGGTGCTTTAATAAGCAGCGGCCGCCAGGTGATGAAGACCTGCCGTTGGACTCTGGGACCGAGGAGGGTGGGTGTGTGTGTGTGTGTGTGGGGGGGGGGGGGGGGGGGGGGGGGGGGGATACAGCACTCGTGTTTGCATCAGCCCTGACACATCAAAGGGAATGCACAACGAGATCCACAGCTTTGATTCCCCCCCCCCCCCCCCCACCCCCCCCCCCCCCCCCCGGTTTGTTCATCTTTTCCTCCTATTTTATGATTAAGTCGTGAAATGCAGAAATAAAAAAAACACTAAGAGTTGCTCTGTTGGGCCGCCGTCGTTTGCTTCCTCCTCAGCCTAATCCCCAGTTTGAGACGAGTAATGAACAACACACGCAGGCTGAGCACGATCCACACACACACACACACACACACACACACAGCATGTTGCATAAGCATATGCACATGCATGTGTGTGTGTGTGTGTGTGTGTGTGTGTGTGAGTGTGAGTCTTGGCATACATGCCTTTGTGTGTGCATGCTTGAGTGTGTGTCGTGTGTATTTAGGTGTGGTGTGTGTGTTTCTGTGTGGGGGGTGCTCCGTGTGTTTGTTTATTATGTGAATATGAGGCGGCGTGAGGGAGGGGCTTGGAGGAGGGTGGGGGAGAGGGGGTGCGATTACCATAACAATGCAGCATTAAGCTTGATTGTGTTAAAACACAACACGTTGGCACACATCACTTCTCAATCGCCTGCATAAGCCTACATATACTGCGGGTGATTCATTGCTATTGTCGCCCGCCCTCAGTGTCTCTGTCTCTCCCTGTGCTCTCGCTCTCTCTCTGTCTCTCTCTCTCTCTCTCTCAGACAGCCGAAAACAGCAAAATAACAGCCCACCAATACTACGGTGATCAAGTTGATGACAAGTTAAGTCACTTTGCTGTCACCCAGAGTCATGACACCATCAGGTCAAAAAAAAAAAAAAAGCCACCATACACCAATGTCCGGGGTGGGGGGGGGGGGGGGGGGGTGGAGGAGGAGGGGGGGAGGAGGAAGAGGAGGAGGGAGGAGGGGGAAGAGGAGGAGGAGGGGGAAGAGGAGGAGGGGGGGAGGAGGAGGGCCTGTTGAGTGGCGGTCCTCCAGCGTCATTAGACAAGCCCACATCAGTGTCCGAGCGTATTATTACCCAAGAGCGCATGCATATGGCGATTTCCAGTTGTCACGTGATGCAGAAGAACACACTGACCACTGCAGACAACGGGGTTGTTAGCGCGCGCATAACATGTAGGATAAACATCATCACGCGCAGCCTCTCCCGTGCGCAGAACCCCTTGAAGACAGGGTTCGATTGCTAATGGCTCAATTACCGACCAATAAGTTCTGGCCGGTGAGGAGCCGGGATGTAGACGACCGATGCCCCGCAGTCTTGTGGCTTTAATGGGCTTTTATTATGTAAGCCTTCAAAAGTCCTATGCGTTTTGCCGATGTGCTTTAGATTAGTTACATCCTGAGTCGTGTGTCCGTTATATCGTCTATCGTTCGATCGGTCTGAGTAGGCTGATTGAAATCAGGGCGTCTATCTCTTCCCGTGCCCCGATCCTTGAAGGCGCAAGTTTTTTTTTTTAAGGGATGCAGCCGTAAAAAAACACACATTGAACACCAAATAGGAAGATATCTTTTGTGAAATAGACGATCCCGGCAATAATATAAAACTTTATGAATTATACTTTATGCTAAATATATACTCACCATTAATAACTGCAGTCTTCATGATTAAGGGAAATCCAGGCTCAGTGTAAATCCAGTAAAATGATTTCCTCTCCGTGGTGGTATGAGATAACAAATCCGCTATCTATTGCAATGTATCGACGGTTGCACATCCACGACAGGGCAAGTCACGGACAGCCGACGGCTCCCTCACACCCTTCAAACTTTAGCCGTAGGTCTCCCCGAGTGGAGAGCGTCGTCTCCGGCTGGATCCAACCTCAGTCATCTGGGCGAGGGAAAACAAAACTACAGCAATATACAATCCGTAAATAAGACGACCACTACAAGACTCGACGCGGGACACCTCCCCAACAGGACGCGCCAACAGCCCTGGAAAAGCTAAAAAGAAGTGATGCGCAGACGAGGAACGGAATCAGGCGCAGAAACGAAAACTGAGGTTTGAATCCATGTTGGCATCGCATCAATATCCAGCCTAATCAATCGCCAGCTGTACTCCCAGATAGACAAGGCGGGCTATGTGGAAACGCACGGGTGCTGGCCACACTGGTGCGCGCCTACAGTATGCATGGAGAGTAGGGCAGCGGAAACAGAGGGCGGGGCGGCCGGGCTGCGTTTCTGACACAAGCGTGTGCGCCCGCAAACCCAAGCACACACAGGCGCGCGCACACACACGGGGAGGGGGGGGGGGGGACAAATTTAAAGATGATTGTTGAATGTTTTATAGGTCTGTATCAGGGACTGCACGCTAATTAATGTTTTATGCCTGCGGTGCGCGCCGACGGAAGGGGGGCGGGGAGGGGGGGTGGGGGGGATCTATTGGGATTAGACATGGAAAGTACGCAGCTGCAGGCGGAAACAGTCCAAAAGCCAGATGAACCATAGCGCTCGGTGGCGGGGTCATGGCTTCTGCATGCATGCCATACCACCCGCTTTGCATGGCTACTTTGTGAACTCAGAATGATCAAAATTAACAATTAATGTGCAATCTGCCACCACACATTTAGGGTGTTTATTTAGAGTGTGTTTTCTGGTAACGAATGAATTAATCAGTAGAGTATTTATCACACTCACAACATCCATTTAAACCCTCAAACCGACTTTTTTTTCTCCAAGCAAGACACAGTCCCGCGGATCGGCCAGTGCCATGGACAATTACACGCGCTACTCGATCTTGATATGTTAATGTTGGCTCTTCAGAGTCGCTAGAATATTAAGCGCCCTCGACGATCGCTGCCAAAGCTGATTGGACTAAAGACCAATTCCCCGCGCTATTTACATTAATGCTGGGACCGCTGAAACCCTGGGGACTTGGAGAACACCGAGACGCCATTATATCTAGGTACAATGCGCCCCCTACTGGAAGAGCTGTTTCCAATAGCGTCGACCTTCTCGTCGATGACTTGTCTTTTCTTCTCATTATTGACGTAAGGATTCGTACCTGGGACAAAGCCCAGTTTGAAACCATATAGAAATATAGATGGTGGATTATATAGCACGATATGTGCTATCATGTTATGAGATTCTTTCCACTCACATTATCTAAATATACATAACACAGTGCATTATTACAAATAAAGTATTATTATTCGTCATGGGTATATGCCTGCATTCTTAGGCCAACAGGTGTACAGACTGAGACCTGCAAGGTTTTTCTTCCAGGTGGTGAATAGAAGCCGATAACTGAAACAGGTAATAGATTAGCTGGGTATTCGCTGCAGGTGACAGGTGAGCGTTACAGTCCACTGAACGGCAGATATGTAGAGCAGCGGGTTAATCCCGGGTTTACAACCACGGCCAATATTGGTCTCACCGGCGTAATATGTCACGGAGCCCAGGGCCGGTGTTTGCTCTCCGTGGAGTAGTGGTTAGAGGGCCAGAGGGCCAGGATGACTAAAGTACCAAACTCTACCATCTAACTGGCTGGGGAGAGGGTCGGGGAGAGAGAGAGAGAGAGAGAGAGAGAGAGAGAGAGAGAGAGAGGAGAGAGAGAGAGAGAGAGAGAGAGAGAGAGAGAGAGAGAGAGAGAGAGAGAGAGAGAGAGAGAGAGAGAGGGAGGGAGGGAGGGAGGGAGGGAGGGAGAGAGAGAGAGTATGAGAGGGAGGGAGGGAGAGAGAGAGAGAGAGGGAGCAAGAGAGAGGGAGAGAGGGAGCGAGAGAGAGTATGAGAGGGAGAGAGGGAGGGAGAGTGAGAGAGAGGGAGGGAGGGAGAGAGAGGGAGGGAGAAAGCGAGAGAGAGAAAGCGAGAGGGAGTGAGACAGAGAGCAAGAGAGAGAGAGAGAGAGGGAGGGAGAGCGAGAGAGTATGAGAGGGAGGGAGAGGGAGAGAAGGCTGTGTTGTCGCCCTCCCTTTCTCTCGCTCTTATTCTAGAAGGATGTCAGGTAGCATGAAGTTGCTATATTTTTCTCCAGCTGCATGATGTGTGTGTGTGTGTGTAAGGGTTTGTGTGCACATGTGTGTGTGTGTGTGTGTGTGTGTGTGTGTGTGTGTGTGTGTTTGTACGTGTGTGTGGAAAGGTTTGTGTGTGTGTGTGTGTTTAAAGGTGTGTGTGTACACTACCATATGGGGCAGACTAGCTCCTCCTCAGGCCTACTAAGTGCTAAATATATCCGCTGGCCAGAGAATGTTTCCCTTTGGCTGGTGGTTGTTGTCGTTGTCGTGGTTACATCCCAGCGGCTCCCTGGTTCACGGCACTCTTGAACTGGAATCAAGTGGTCCAGATACATGTTTATATTTGTAAGTCCGGTTCTAGCACAGAACAGTGGTGGTCTGTGGGTATGTTGGTGAGTGTGTGTGTATTCGGACATGTGTGTGTGTATTCAGACATGTGTACATCTCTCCGTGTTTTTGTGTATGACCTTGTCTTTTAATGCATGTCTGTGTGTGTGAGCATGTGTGTTTGTGTGTCTGTCTGTGTGTGTGTGTATGTGTGTGTGTGTGTATCTGTGTGTGTGCGTGTGTGTGTGGCTGCGTGTGTGTGTGTGTGTGTCTGTGTGTGTGTGTGTGTGTGTGTGTGTGTGTGTGTGTGTGTGGCTGTGTGTGTGTGTGTGTATATATGTGTCTGTGTGTGTGTGTGTGTGTGTGTGTGTGTGTGTGTGTGTGTGTGTGTGTGGCTCAGTGAGTAAGCCACACACACACAGCAGTAGCAGGGGATTAGTCAGCGGGCGTGTACCTGCTGCCCCGACCCATTACTCTGCCCGCCCACTCGGTCCTGACTCCTCACCTCGTCCTATTAAAGTACATCACAATTATGTGGGCCACCGAGTGAAAAGGACACACAGTAGAATCTCCACGGGAGCGCTCCTCAATGAGACACTGTGAATCCCGTTCAGTTCCTCGCTCGTGTCATTTCCTTCTTCTACACGGCCGTGAGTAAAGCACGGCCCGTCAGCACCAGGATGTGGCTTCCAGCATCGCTTGGTGGTCGTGGAACCCCACCACGTGGGGGGGGGGGGGGGGGGGGGGGGGGGAAGTTAGCCAGTCTCCTTGTTTCAACGGCAGTTCTGTGGCGGGATAATGACATCAAATGGAAGTGGCGTCCCTTAGACGCAGCCTCCTCCATAACCTCGTACCTTCTAACCAGCACCTTCTGCGGACGCCATTACTGAGTGTAGGCTAATGTTTTCCATCACGCTCTGTAATCGAAATCATGCAGTGCACAACAAGCAGTGCGTCTGAACAGTGTGTCTTTAGCACTGGAAACCTGATTAGAAATCACATTCTGATTAGAAGAAGCATTCCTAATCGGCCAGTCGCTAAACGTAAACAGTTTGACTTTTATGGTTAACATTTCTTTCAGTCTCTCGACCAAAACTGAGCCCTCAGCGTTTTCATCTCAACCAGCGGAGATTACTGAATTAATGATGAAATATGTCTTCTTGGAAACATACGAGGTCAGGAGGTTGAACATGTGCTTCTGATGTTCAATTATATTTGCTGTTAAATACTTGTAAGCAGAATGTAAAATGGAGGATTTTGCATTCGATTTGCAGTTCTCTGTATTTTAATTTGTAGATCAATGTAACCCATGAGAATGTTAGATTATTGATGTACTTTGGTTGTATACTTGTTTTCAAAGTAGAAACCATACCATGCAGTAATATAATGTGTCCTTGTGAAATGATCGCTTGTGGTCCATATGGATGGTGAATCCTACTCCTCTGGCAAGTAGAGTATAACCAATACTAAGCCGCAGTGATAACAATATATTGGTGTATTATTTGATTTTAGAAACGTAAATTCCACTCGAATTAGAAGAGTAATCACTAACCCTCTTTTGTACAAAAAGCTGCATTACAAAATATGTGTTTCTGATGGCACAGATAAAGAGTTGTGGATAATGAAATGTTCCTGTATAATGATTCTATTTCCTGTTTCGTTACGGAGATTTCTACTGAAGAGAACCTCATCGTTTTACCGTTGGCAAAGTTTACTAGCACTGGCCGAGTGTTTGTTCGCTGTTCTCTAACCACGCACTCACAGACGAGATCCCCGCTTCCGGCCACAGGATTGGTCCACAACATACGATACGAAAGAATGTGAAGCGTGCCGTTCCCCCAGATTGGAGATTGTCAGCTGTCTGGTTTGAGAATTATGGATGTAAAGTCAGATTAGTGGGAAAATGCATACAGTAACGAAGCACCTTCACATACTGAGCATGCATTTGTGTTTGTTGTTATATCACACTGATGGATTCTTCCTGCCGTAATAGCTGTCTCATTACGGCTTCCAGAGGCAGGTATTAATTAACTTGACCTGGTTTTAAAGGCAGCCGCCATTAAGGTGGGTGACAGTTCATTTTCCTCCGTGGACGGGAGAAGACAATAGCGGTGATGGAATGATTTTTTTTTTCATGTTGTTGTTTTTCCTCCCAGTCTGTAACCTCATTAACTCGTTGGCTGAAGACAATGTGGACGTGCTTGCATTAAGCCGTGTTCTTAAAATGCTGGTTCACTCACATTCATTCTCTCTCTCTCTCTCTGCTCTTTCAGTATGTCTCTATTTACTCTCTCTCTCTTGCTCCCTCTCTTTTTCTATCTCTCAACTCTTTCAGTTTGTCACTATCTCTCTCTCTCTCTCTCGCCTCTCTCTGTCACCATTGCCCCCCCCCCCCCCCCCCCCCCCCCCCCCCCCCCCCCCCCCTCTATCCATTCTCTGCTTTAATTCGATTCTGCCCTGCTCAAACATGGACGATATAGACTTGCCTTAAGACTCATAAATCAAGCCCCTATTGCCGTCCCTGTCCTGTATGCATTAGAGGAGTAGACTGGTGCTACGGTGGGAGTGGATGGCTTTTGGGCAGGGGAAGGAGGGGGCATGTTGAAGGAGAGACCGGTCGCTGCAAATGTGCTTCACATCTTCACCTGTCGTATGTTATCGGGCCTGACAAGGCGGCTTTATGTGAGGCTACAGGGCAGGAAGCTGGATATGTATTATCCTGCACACAACTTCACAGGTGTGATGGTGTGACCTTGATCACGTGTGTGTGTGTGTGTGTGTGTGTGTGTGTGTGTGTGTGTGTGTGTGTGTGTGTGTGTGTGTGTGTGGTATGTGATAGATCCACAAACCGTGATGGTTTGGGGTGCACATGCTTTGTGGATCTATCACATCTGAGGTTACTTCAGTGTGGTCCATTGGATGAAAAGTCATTAAATACATAATGACAAATGGGTTTTATATATATAAAGCAGTCCATTGGCCAAACAAATCAACCTTTTTTAAAGGGTTGGAAGTGTAGAATTTCCACAGAGCGAATAACGAATTCCAACACTTTCACCTCACCTTTATTTCATAGATTTCTGCCATTCAGGCCATGAAGAAGGTTCAAAACAGCACATCAAAGTGGACGTGTGAAGATGCTATTTGTTGTGTCCTACAAAAGCCTGTCCACACTGCTTTATTCCACAATCTGACACCTGACTAATTTGGCATGTTTCAGTCTTACCTTTACCTTTTTTTGTGGAATTGCAAAGTTGGTTTCTATCAACAAGTATCGGGTTCCTTCCGTTCGCTGGTTTACTGACATGTCGGTTATACTTTACAATACATGTCCTGGTACAGGTTAATCACACTTTACATTACATGTCCTGGTACAGTTTAATCACACTTTACATTACATGTCCTGGTACAGTTTAATCACACTTTACATTATATGTCCTGGTACAGTTTAATCACACTTTACATTACATGTCCTGGTACAGTTTAATCACACTTTACATTACATGTCCTGGTACAGGTTAATAACATTTTACATTACATGTCCTGGTACAGGTTAATAACACTTTACATTACATGTCCCGGTACAGTTTAATCACACTTTACATTACATGTCCTGGTACAGTTTAATCACACTTTACATTACATGTCCTGGTACAGTTTAATTACACTTTACATTACATGTCCTGGTACAGTTTAATAACACCTTACATTACATGTCCTGTTACAGTTTAATTATACTTTACATTACATGTCCTGTTACAGTTTAATTACACTTTACATTACATGTCCTGGTACAGTTGAATAACACTTTACATTACATGTCCTGTTACAGTTGAATAACACTTTACATTACATGTCCTGTTACAGTTTAATAACACTTTACATTACATGCCATGTTACAGTTTAATAACACTTTACATTACATGTCCTGTTACAGTTGAATAACACTTTACATTACATGTCCTGGTACAGTTGAATAACACTTTACATTACATGTCCTGGTACAGTTTAATCACACTTTACATTACATGCCATGTTACAGTGTAAGAACACAAGTACATCCGGTGTAATCACACCGTGAAACAGACACTGTAATGCAAAGTGTTACAGATATCTCTAGCCTTGTTCCTCTCAGGTTTCTGCTCCTGCGTGGCTTCTCGGTGCAGTGCAGGATGAATGAGGAGGGTAGACCAAGTGAAGACATAAAACAACAACGCTGCCAAGCGCTGAAGCACATTCTGTTGTGTGTGATGCAGTTAAAAATAGAACGCTTAGTCCAATCACCATAGAAGACAGCGGTGTTCAGTCTGCTCTTTAAGTGCGCCGGTGCCTCAGCAACAAAGGGAGGGGTCGTCTTCACCTGCTGGATTGGACAAGGAATGACGGGTCTGCCCCTGGTATGGGAGAAATTTACTTTAACACCTAAAGGAAATATATAATCATTATCTTGCCTACACGCTATATGAATCAAATAAGTGTGGAGAAAAACACTGAGTTACCAAAGTATGACTCTCCCCTAGTACAGATCCTTTGTGCTACCATTGTAGTTTAACTCATTGAACTAATTCCCATAAGAGTCTCAAACTACAGGCCCAGAACAGAACTATAGGCCCAATAGGTAAATGTATACAATGCCATGCGAAGCTCTGGCCTCAGAACCAAGAGAGATAGAGAGCAGCATATTTCCAAATGAGGAGATGAGTGTCTGGGATGAGACAGCAACGAATGGATGATGGATGTACAGAATAGGAGCATATAGGCTGAAGTCTGGGGAGAGGTTAGTTAGTTATTTTGCAAACCAACTCAGGCTTTGTTCTTACTTGTTCACAAGTGATAATACAAGTCTTTATCGTTCACACTTCGGCTCTCGCAATCCCTCTCATTTTGTTAAAGTGTTGTTTATCCACGACACCAAACCACCGCACTCTAGCCCTGTGTCTTCGCACGAGGTCACGTCTCGGATAGAACCACCGATCACTTGAGGACTGCATCTGTGTCCATCACTCCTGAGCTATTTCAGACAAGGAGGGCACAGCCCCCCCCCCCCCCCCCCCCCCCCCCCCCCCCACACACACACACACACACACACCTGCAGCCCCTGGGAGAGTCACGTGACAGCAGGAAAAATATTTTTAGTGTAGGCGAACCCCTGGTTTTTGCTTCTATTTGAACACTATGAGATCAGAACTGGACCTTCACTGGAGTAGAGAACTGGACCTTCACTGGAGTAGAGAACTGGACCTTCACTGGAGTAGAGAACTGGACCCTCACTGGAGTAGAGAACTGGACCCTCACTGCAGAAGAGAACTGGACCTTCACTGGAGTAGGGAACTGGACCCTCACTGCAGAAGAGAACTGGACCTTCACTGGAGTAGAGAACTGGACCTTCACTGGAGTAGAGAACTGGACCTTCACTGGAGAAGAGAACTAAACCTTCACTGGAGTAGAGAAATGGACCTTCATTTGGAGAAGAGAACTGGACCTTCACTGGAGAAGAGAAATAGACTTTCACTGGAGTTCAGAGCAGAGCTGATTGGCAGAGACTGGCAAAGACTAGCAAAAACAGGATTTTATGTCTACATTATAATATTACATAATATTATATAATACAAAACGTAGCATAGACTACTAGCTTTAAGATCATAAAAGACAAACTAACACATTACAAAAATAAACACTGGAACTGGAACATTAAAGTGGCAATCTCAGAGATTTCTGTTTCGTTCTCTTGCTGCAAATGCAAATCCATCACCATGGTGAGACCTTATTCAGCGATAGATACTGACTCAACATTCATTTATTGACATGAGCGTCTTTGAGATTGCCACACTAACCAGCCATCTAGTGATAGATCCTAACTTGTAGTAGTGAGAACACTTTTCCTGTCTTTCAATCATCTTTCAGGTGTTGTGTTTTTTTTTTTTGCCCTCACTTAAGAACAAAATACTAAGCAATTCATTCGAGCAGAAACTGTCTTGAATGATTTGAGAAGCACAAAGACTAAAGCGAAGGAGAAAATGGTTGTTACTATGTTAAGCTCTCATAGCTGCTGCTGTTGCTGAGTGTCGAGGTGGGATGGGTTCTGTCAGGACCGCCAGGGCAGGTATGCATATGCTTATTGCAGTTATTAGCTCTTTGCGCTGCTCATTTCTTAAGACCCTCTTAGTTTTTGATCATTGGGGGGTTGGACTAATACCACCTCTGCACGGCAGATAAAGCAGATTACACCGTTTCTCAAAATGGAATTAGGTAATTTGCCATACTTCATTCGCTGTAATCTCCCCCACCAACCTGAATTTTAATCTTCATGTTCTTTCCTGGTTGTGAATGTTAAGCCTTTGGAGTGTGTTATTCTGTGCTGTGGGAGTTATCTGAAGCAGGTTATGTTTACAAAAACACGTTTCTTTGGGTGGGGGTGGGGGGGGTAAATCCTATCAAATTACGGTTGTTTTTTACTCAAGTTAATGTGTCTGCTTTTTAATAGGACAGTCTTCAATGCGGAACAAGCAATTTCTTAGATATGTTCCATTTACTCTCTTGTGGTCTCTGAAATGCTCAAGGACACACAGTTCCCTGCCCAACGGTGTTAAGTATGTTGTGCTTGTCCCCATTTGAGGAATCTGAAGCTCTTTGGAGTTTTGCGTAAGACTGGATTATAAACTTACTTTAGTTTTCCACTTCTTGTTATTGTATTGTGCCCAGGCATATTGACACAAGCACTGCAATAATTGGGCCTTTTCTTGCAATGATGAATTATATTCTCTAATACAGTCACTGTCTGAAGGTCCTCAGGAGACTTAATACCATACAGCACATGATTCTTTCAAACTAAGTTTTTATCAAAGGATGATCGGCAGCCAAGGTTGGAAGTCAAAAGTAATCCTGAGCCTCAGTTATCATGTGTGTGAATTCAAATCATATAATTAGATCTGTATACTTCCCTCCATGCACCCATGCTATCATCTTCTGTATAGGCTGCAGCAGCTCACATGTCATGAACAGGAAACTATGAGAGATTCCCTACAATGACAGGTCTCTGTATAAAGTCTGATGATATCTTACTTAATTTATGGCATTCTGTGAAAGCAAAGCACATAATCAATGTCGTGAAGGGAGAAATGAAGGGCTGCAGAGAAAGGATAAGATAGGAACAGAAGATTGTGGCCACATCCATCTCAATTAAGATATCCAAGACCCACAATGTCACACACTGTCCTACAAAAAAACGAAACAAAAACTACTTCAACACCAACCCACCAGTCTTGTATATATATTATCGGGTTACTTACAAATGTCCTTGAACCATCAATACAACATTGTCTATATATATATATATATATATGGAAAATTCAAATCAGGGACATTTGTAAATGTAATAACCTTGATAATGTATGCATATATATATATATATATATATGCCTACAATATATTTATATCAAGGCTTTTCAATTTACAAATGTCCCTGAGCCATTTGAATTTTCCAAAGTAGTGATTGACATGATGATGGAACGTCCAGTTAATCCCTTTTTAAATTCAGTGTAAGATCAAGTTGCTCCTATGAAATATTTCTGAGTTCCTGTCTTCCATAGTTTAATGTGGGTTAGTGCCTTCCTCTTAGGAAAACCTTCCCTCCTTAATAAGAGAGAAGCCTGCACTCTGCTATCAGCCACTGCCCAGCCAGCTTGTATTGCAGCTCTCTGAAGAGTTTCAACAATATATTACTTATTTTAACACAGTGGTTTTCTTGTTTTGCTCAAACCAACGACATCAGTGGCCAATCATTAAAAAAGTATGTATCTGTTTGCTCGGATATTCAATTTGTGAAAGTTCTCTTTCATATAGTCCTAGTCGTCATCTCAGGGAGGTGAGAGCTGACGGAGTTATTCCACACCTGCTGCACTGTGCTTTGGATTCTCCGCTCTCCTGTGACCTTCAGCTGGATGGTTCTCCATCTTCCTGCACTCCTCCGAGACACCATGTGCCCACCTTGAACTGTGACAAAGCAGCCTTAAAAATGAGTTCAAATTATTTATTATCAGTTGAATGGAAGCCAAACGAGGTGACAAGGTCACGTTGCGTGTTAGCAATGCATAAATGTCTTCGCGGTGAGGTGGATGAATATTGAGTGAGGAAAGAATATGAAACAAGGGGAAAGAATTAGCCGCGGGTAAGATGAGCGTAATTGTGTGACCATGATTGCATCATTGTCTCCAGGACGTCTGAGGTCATGGATCCATCGTGAATGGATGGCGTTGGGTTGCTAGGCATACAGCATGTCCTCACATCTGAAGGGATGTGTCTTCTTGATGGTTAAGGGATCCAGAAGAACAGGCATGGTTCGCGAGGTAGCAAATCACAACAGATATAGCCAACGTCTTTATGTCTACCCCGATGACAATTAACCGTCAGTCAAATGATACAAATTGCCATTTAAAAAGCCACAACCATCCATGTTTAATGAAATAGTAGACCCTTAATCTCAAGCAAAAAAAAAAGTCAACAGGAACCGTTAAATCATGCATTAATATGAACTGCTTTTGGTGCTTCTCTAAATACTCAACAATGGGTGGAAAATATTTTGGTGCATTCTCTCTGGCTGTAAACACATATCACAGTTGATGGATGGCTCACATGGCCGTCTGCAACGACCTTCACTTGGTCTTCTCGATGTCAGACCACTGAGCTGGGTATCTGCGGAGCTCGGCACCATGCTGAGATGAGAGCATTTGTTACCCGTTTAACTTCATCGGACATCTCTGGTGCTGTCTGCGACCAGCCCAGTGAGATGGATGATGCTCCATCACAGAAATGAAGTAAACAACTGATCAAATTCAACTTTGATCAATGAACTCTCTCCAGTTCATCGTCGAGCCCCACCTCCATGGTGGGAGACATGGGACATAAATCCTCCATGTTTTAGCTGAGATTCACCTTCATGCGTTCAAACCAAATTGAGGTCTTCACATATGGCAAGAATTCCTCCTCTTTCCCGACATCAATCGGAAGAAAAAAAACAGAAGAGGTTTGCGAAACGAATCAAGCTTAAAGCTTGTTTAAAGTGGCTTGAGGGCCCACCAGGGAAAGCATTTTGTGTTGTCAAGGCAGAAAGTGCTGCTTATCTTATCATGATCAGCTCCTTGGCCAATCTTCACCCCTGCTGCAAGGCACGCAGACGATCTAGTCCACTGCAGCCGGAGAAGCCCACTGCCTCAGCCTTCAGGATGCCTCTGTACAGGCATCTGGCCCCAGGCTACTGGCACATCTCTGCAAAGGTCAGTGGGAACCCTCTGGACCCATACAGACAGGCCAATTAACAGACATGCAGGAATCCTGCATTATTCATTCCAGTTTCCCTCCTTAGGAGGATAAAGAGAATGAATGAGCAAGAGGGAGGATGGAGAGAGATGGAGAGAGAGAGGGAGAGAGAGGGAGAGGGACAGGGAGAGAGCAAGAGACAGATGGATAGAGGGTGCAAAAGAGAGAGAGAGAGGAATAGGAGATCAATGGAAATGTGAAGCTTAATTACAGTGAACACCGCAGGCTATCTTCACAGGACTAAATCCTTGACAATGGGGCTGCTTGAGATGAAGTGGCGACGCCCACATGCCTGTGTCTGTGTTTCTGATACACTTAAGTCATCACCGTGCTGTGCTTGATTGGCACTTGGAACACAATAGACATGTCATGTTTGACATCAACATGATACATTATTATATCAGTATGGATTCTATAAAAACAATTCTGAGAGAACAAAAAACAATTCCCGCAGAAATGTGTCCACCTGTTATGAGGAGCATAACATGTGTTACACCATCGCTAATCTGGGATCCAACAGACCTACTATGTTATAGCAGAACTCCTGATCCAGAAGTCCTACTATGTTATAGCAGAACTCCTGATCCAGCAGACCTACTATGTTATAGCAGAACTCCTGATCCAGCAGTCCTACTATGTAATAGCAGAACTCCTGATCCAGAAGTCCTACTATGTTATAGCAGAACTTCTGATCCAACATACCTGCTGTATTAAAGCAGAACTTCTGATCCAGCAGTGATTGGATTGGACTTACTAAAACTAAACTGATCTGAATAAGCCTAGAAAAACACAATACATTAAGCGTGAAACAGAGTTTCAAGACTGATGGTACTTATAGCGTGTGACAGTGTGTTAAACAGTAAGCCCCTCAGTGGGGAGTTAAGGTGTTGAAAGTAGGTCTCCATGCTCCATAGGAAGCAATTGGTCACTCCCCATGATCACTCATAATCGCTGTAGCCTATTTTACATTTCATTTGAGCAGCGGTAGATGAACAAACACTCCCGAACTAGCTTCGAACTGCTCCATGGTTGGAAGGAAATAGTATAAACCGCTTCAACCATCCGGACTGATCCCTCCCACTACCATAGCTCTCGCTTGCTCTGCTTCCTGGTGCCGGCTCAGCACCATGGACAGCAACCCAACCGGGTGATGGTTCAGCACTTTGGAAAGCGACCCACCTGGTGACGGCTCAACACCTTGGATAGCGACCCACCGGGTGCCCGTCCAGCACCTTGGACAACGACCCACCGGGTGACGGCTCAGCACCACGGACAGCGACTCAACGGGTCCTGGCTCAGCACCACGGACAGCGACCCAACGGGTGCCGGCGTGTCTTCCCTCCTATATGATCCCTCCTATTCCCTCATAAATGACTTGAACGCACCATAACTGCCACACTTCTGTCAGCACTCAACCACTCAAAAACACTTTCTTCATCATACCAACAACTAAATACCTAAACTCTTTGTGGCATGTGGCAACGGCATGTGTAGTCGAATCCCAGTTAGACTCTTGGCCAGGGTTGTACGCTAAAGAAGACATGATCAGGCCTACAGCCTTGCTCCTGTCAGGGGCAGCCCCCCCCCCCCCCCCTCCGCCAGCAGCAGCAGGCGTATTGGATGGGAGAACGTAGAGGAGAAGATGGCATGGTGTTGTCGCGTGGCCCCCTCTCCGCGCATCGACCACCGACACTGTGGAAAGTGGTCAATGCTCTCAGACACAATTAGGCCGCCCTTCGCTGGGCAGTCAATGATGTAATTGAATTGCCCCCTTTTTTTCAGGGGCATTTGATACAGTGAACCAAAGTGCTTTATGCGTGTGGGAGAGGGTGTATGTGTCCATGTGTTTTAATCTGTGTGTTGATTTTCTGCGATAGAGAGAGTGAGAGAGAGAGATGGGGGGAGGGGAAAGAGAGAGAAAGAGAGACAGATAGAGACACAGAGAGAAAAAGAGACAGAGAGATAGAAAGTGGGGAGGAGAGAGAGAAACACAGAGACAGAGAGAGAGAAAGAGAGAGAGGGGGAAAGGAGAGAGAGAGAGGGGGAGAGAGAGAGACTGAGTGTGTGTGTGTGTGTTTGTGTGTATGTGTTCACACACATGCCTGCCTACGTGTGTGTGTGTGTGTGTGTGTGTGTGCGTGTGTGTGTGTGTGTGTGTGTGTGTGTTTATGTGTGACTGAGTGGTAAGGAGTGCCCCATCCTCCTTTAAAGATGCTTTGACAGTACCTCAATGCCACGGCTAGTAGCCTAATATAAAGTGTATATGTATATATAAATATATATACAAACACAAACACCTACACAGTTGAGAGAATAGCCATGTACCTTGTGCACACATGAGCAGAATAGGAGCTGAGTGAGTTGAGTGATTAGTCCCTATGGCTGGATAATGTATTTCTTCATGCATGGACCATATGCTGTATAAGGAGATCATTGTGCCAATGCTGTACAAGCAAGTTAATGATATCTAATCCAAATACGATTGCATTTTGACTACAGGAAAAGCACTTTGTGGTCTCAAAGTGTAATGGATAAGAATTGTTGCCGATGTCATTGGGCAAGGCATCTCGTGTTTCTTCCTCTGATGTTGGATTGTTCTTGGATTGCTATTTTGTTTTTAATTCAGCCCAGATTTCATTATTCAATACACCAGATATTTTTCGGATTAATTTTTCATTTGTAGAATTCTGCATTTTCAAGAAATACACTCAAGAAAAAATGAATTGCTGTTCCGAAGAAGTTTGGTCCTCCTGAATAAAACATGGTATTCTGGGTTTCCTAGGTTTTGCCCTCGCATGAACAACATGTCAAACAATACTCCTACATTTCACCGGAAGCATTTTGCTTAGAGGAGGGAAATGTCCATCCACAAATGCAGAAACATGGTCTTAAAGAAACATAACAAGGAAAGTTCCCACACTTTATTCCCCTTTCCCCAGAGGCCAACGGCTATGTACTGTATGTGTGTATTTGACGTTACGAGTGCAACGGATTCAATTTGAGGTGTGGTTGTTGTGTGCCTGCATAATCAGTGTTTATTCGCCCTTCCTTCTCTGCTGTATGTGAGAATAAATCAACTCTAAAGTCTGTACAGGTGCACAGCGAAGTACAGGAGGTTGTTTCCCTGCTAAAAGGATGGGAGCAGAAATAAACAACCCCTCCCCCAGCCCCCATAAAGTGAGTTTCCCGTCCTGCCCCTCCTTCCCCCAGGGTTGGTGACAAACAGCCAGCATTTCAGAGGAAGCCGTAGACTTGAGTCACGTAAGTTGCAGCCTTGCTTTAAAGGCAGTCACTTGCTTAACTTTGGGGATTAAATTGTGTGTTATTCTTGCCGTATAGAAAGAAATCCGGGGTTTTGTGTCATTGCACTTTTTATGACACTAGTTTCTATTTAGGAGTTTGTTTATTTGTTGGTCTTTATTTTAATACCATTGCACATAGTATCTAAAAGGAAAACTAAACAAATATAGTAAATTATGCCATGTGTGATAGTACAAAGAAAATTGCCTAAATAAAGATAGTTTATTGTGATAGTTAAAGGGTTTTACCTGTGATTGAATATAGTTTCATTTAGAATCAGAAACAATGGGTGTTTAAATGTTGCAATACGTAACATTTCAACTAACTCTTATTTTAAATAACCTGGACATATCAGTAGTGAATGCTGATCGATAGGGGTTTCAATAAAGTTATCAATAAAATCACATCCCATTACTAATATATATTCCACAAATAAGAAATGCTGGCCAGCCCATACCTCTCTCTTCTTTTTACAAGAATCATGAAATAGACACTCCCAAATCCCCTCCCACTCACGCCCCCCAGCCAGTCGAGCTACGCTAGTTCACGCCCCCCCCCCCCCCCAGCCAGCAGAGCTACGCTAGTTCACGCCCCCCACCAGCCAGCCGAGCTACGCTAGTTCACGCCCCCCCCAGCCAGTCGAGCTACGCTAGTTCACGCCCCCCCCCCCCCCCCCCCAGCCAGCAGAGCTACGCTAGTTCACGCCCCCCACCAGCCAGCCGAGCTACGCTAGTTCACGCCCCCCCCAGCCAGCCGACCTACGCTAGTTCACGCCCCCCCCCCCCAGCCAGCCGAGCTACGTAGTTCACGCCCCCCCAGCCAGCCGAGCTAGCTACGCTAGTTCACGCCCCCCCCAGCCAGACCGCTACGCTAGTTCACGCCCCCCCCCCCCCAGGCACAGCCGAGCTACGCTAGTTCACGCCCCCCCCCCAGCCAGCAGAGCTACGCTAGTTCACCCCCCCCCAGCCAGCCGAGCTACGCTAGTTCACGCCCCCCCCCCGCCCAGCCAGCCCGAAGCTACGCTAGTTCACGCCCCCCCCCAGCCAGCCGAGCTACGCTAGTTCACCCCCCCCACCAGCCAGCCGAGCTACGCTAGTTCACGCCCCCCCCAGCCAGCCGCGCTACGCTAGTTCACGCGCCCACCCCCCCAGCCAGCCGAGCTACGCTAGTTCACGCCCCCCCCAGCCAGCAGAGCTACGCTAGTTCACCGCCCCCCCAGCCAGCCGAGCTACGCTAGTTCACGCCTCCCCCCCAGCCAGCCGAGCTACGCTAGTTCACGCCCCCCCCAGCCAGCCGAGCTACGCTAGTTCACGCCCCCCCCAGCCAGCCGCGCTACGCTAGTTCACGCCCCCCCCCCAGCCAGCCGACCTACGCTAGTTCACGCCCCCCCCCAGCCAGCCGAGCTACGCTAGTTCACGCCCCCCCCAGCCAGCCGAGCTACGCTAGTTCACGTCACACAAAGCAAAACCCCTAAAAACTAAAAAAGCCCACAAGCCTTGCATACTTCGTTCCATCTTGGCAGCTACATGAGTAACACACATGTGCAAGGCTGGCTCATCACTCGGAACTATTAATATACGTCAATACATTGATGCCTTTTGTTCCATCACCCGGTTTCTCGCTCCATCTCCTCTCCCCTTCTCCATTCTAATATCCCATTTGTCCACAGAGCTCAGCGTCCCCCCCCCCCCCCCCCCCCCCCCCCCCACCACCCCCCCCCCCCCACCCCCCCTTTGTCTTGTCACTGAAAGGTCACATGGGCCCTCACAGAGTAGAGCACACTTCCTCCGGGGAAATTAATGGCGTGAGCCCACAAGTGCTGTCTCCTCACCTTCTTTGGGACACGTTGGAGTAGACTAGGAGGACCTGTTTCAAGTGAAAGCTGTACCAGGAACGCCGTCGCGGAAACACGATTGATGTTTGTGTGCTCATGTTGATGTATGGGAGCGGGGGAGGGAGCTTGTGTTTTGACACCCTAACAAATGAAAACCAGGAAGGCAGAGATGGAGCTTCACCAAATACCATCACCAAACATGAAACGTGTGTGTGTGTGTGTCTGTTTGTATGATGCAACTAAGCATCTGTGTGCAAATGTGCAGTGCAGTGTATACATGTTTATTAATCTGTGTATACATATTTGTGCTATAAGTTTGTGTTTACAATTATGCATGTCCATGCATGTGCATTGATACGCATGCAAGCACGTGAATGTGATGATTTTATCAGTGTGTGTGTGTGTGTGTGTGTGTGTGTGTGTGTGTGTTTCAGGGCAGAACAGAGTTCTAACATAGTGTCTGTGGGAGGTATGTTTAGTGGTGATGTTGCCTCCCACCAGCCTTCTAACCGTAGGTTATTGATGTCTCTCCCCTCTCAGACGCCGGCCAGGGATACAGAGAGAGACGTGAGGGAAATATGTCTTCATTCTCCTGTCAGGAAGGTTTACAGGCGCTCTGTGTTTGAGTGCCCGCTCCACTCCCAGGATGGATGATCAGGAGAGTTGTGCGGAGTTGGAGAGGAGGGCGCTGCAACCTTCACACACAGGCCCACATCTGGTGCGATATGTTAATGAGCCGAGAGCAATAGATCAAGCCACCGGTGTCAAGGTGACACCGTCGTTCGGGGCGGGAACGGAGACGTTAAGTAGCAGTTAAAACTCCTCTGTCGTTATATTCATTAGTGACCAAGGGTCTCTGGGGTGGGAGAATGACAACGGACGGTAACAGCCCGTGACTCCGCCCCCTAAGCCGTTTTGGAAAAACGCCAACGTGCAGGTCACTGTGGGCGTGCAGGCGACAGGAAGTGAACTGTTGTTGTGGGTGGCAGCATTTCTGTGTCACGGCACGTCAACAACACAAGCGCATCCTGATCCGCATGTGTGGTCAACCGTGTATGGAAATGAACAAAGGATGGTCGGACATTCGATATTATAACGGAGAAAGCTGTTCAGTTTTGGCTGAGAGAGGAACTTGTCCTCGTCAATGGCAGAAGACGGTTTGCTGCACGGCCTTGGCCGCACGGATTCGTTCTACACTTGAGCAGCAAATCAAAGCAGCATTCACGTTGTACCATCCCATAATGTCAAAAGGCACGGATTCTTAGCAACGTGGAACAAAGCGTAGCCTACTTTTTATTGAATCCACTGCCATCTATAGCAGTTAGCTTGACAGCAAAAATGACAAATTACTGTGGACTGGTTTGGAGAGGCGTCTGTGAAAGCACCATCATGTCATGGATGAAGGCCAAGGGAGCCAATCTGGAGAACAATGGAAGGAACCACATTCTGATCTCCATCTGTCGGCCCCATTTCTTGAATTCACATTTATTCGATTTGCGCTATACATTTCTGTACGTTTTCTTTGTTGTAAAATGTTAAGGAGGTTCTGATCCTCGGCTTTTATAACTATTATTCCCATCCTGCCAATCACATTGTCTCCTTTCCCCCTTTTGTTATGACATGTATCTTTCTTTTATTAGTATGAGCGATAAATAAAACTAAACTAACCAAAACTAAACTAGGTGAAGTTCTATAAACACATAGGATTGGATGAGCCTTATTCAGTTAAACAAAGGGTTTAGCAATGTTAGGTTTCAATGTTCAGGATTTTAAACAGTCGAACCTGACTTATGTTTATTTGAATAAATTGTATTTAAACATTTTATCAATGTAATTTATTTTCAATCTATGTTAGGCCAACACTGAACCACTGCCTGTAGTATTGTAGTATGAGTAGTCTGGTGATGGTATATGTCCTATACCGTATATGGTGCATTGAGGGAAGTTCGTGTTTGGTTATTCTATCATGTTGGATATTATGTGGGTCTGTCATCTGGGGTGGACACTAGGACCCAGCAATGCTATGGCTGCCCAGGTGATCTCAGCGAGGTTATAAAAGAGGCAGGGCTTACTTCAGCAACTTTTGTGATGTTCCTTGTCCAGAGTTAAACATTCACATGTCTCAAGGCATCTGGTGATCTGAGGTCAAATCTCTGAACTACAAGAAGAGCTATGTTTATCAGATGTTTTATGTGCTGTGATCTCTGTGTAATGTTCCTGTATAAAGTCAGATGAAAAGTGTGTTGTGCAACAGTAGAGTTATGTTGTGTAAAGTCAGATGAAAAGTGTGTTGTGCAACAGTGGAGTTTTGGTTTCTAAGTTTCCAAGAAGGATAATGGAAACCTTTTGAGAGGTGATCCTAATTATTTCAATTTCTCAATTCTTAGTTGGCAACAGTAAAATAGGATTTGCACTGGAAATGTATAAAAAGAAAACGGTACACCTTTTTTCTCCCCTCAAAATAAGAACAGCGATTGATGTTTGATCACACTGTCAGATTGTCATCAACACTGACTGACAGCTGTAACTAACTGGGTTAGAGCTTCAAACATCCGTACTGTGGCTGTCTTTCCTTTTGTCTTGGCGAAGAGAACACGCTGACTTCTGTCCCAGCGACGGCTCAACAGCACGGGCCTTCATTACGACGGCTGAACCTCCTCGGTCCAGCGGGTGCACTAGACGCAGAGGCAGTGGTCTGATCGGGGCTGTGCATACGCCCCACAGACGTCCAACAGTCGTGAAGTGGGAGCGGGGCATGCAATGCTGGTTGTCCTGGATCTGAGGTGATTATAATTCAATCAAGAGAAATGTTTCCCATTAGGGTGTGGGTCCGTGAGAGTGGGATTACGCTCACAATGTGCTTCCATTTTAAAGGCTTCCTTTTTTTTTTTGGTATGTGAAAACACATCTTTTCAGAGCTGCTTTTTCACAGCGGATGTATGTGTGAAATTGTCTGAGTCTGACCTGAAACCAATTTAACATCGCATTGAGTGTTACGCAGTTGAAAAAAGTGCTATGCCATTAAGATTTCTAATGCATGATAACAAATAAATGCAATAAAGTTTCGGGGAAACCTTCTTATTAATGAATTGTTCTTATTGACGTTGAACATAATATGACTTGTCATGTACCACAAGCTTTAAAAGAGCTAAGAGAAGCATCTTGTTCACATTTCGCCATCGACAGACACCCCCTTGGATTTGCTGTGTGGGGTAAACCACAAATCTTTGAAGTGTTTTTTCCTTTCCTTCCACACATGAACCTGATCTGCCCGCCACCTGAGACGGAAAAGCGCTGCTGGAGGATCAATACTTATGATGTGTGTTAGCGGTGAGTGCTAACACTGGGCTACTTCAGAGGCAGGCTCGTGTCTTCGTGGCTCCGGGCGAAAACTGACAGACATGGAGGTCAAAGCGCGGGTCGCTGCTTTCGTGCCCGCGGGCGTCCGTAGTTCAAAGTCTGCTGTCGCCGATTCACCGGAGCCAGACTCAGAACCACGTGGGACAGACCTCCTCTGATTGGTGGGAGGGAATCCGTCGGGGGAGGGGGGAGGGGGGGAGGGGGGAGGGGGGAGGGGGGAGGGGGGGAGGGGTGGGGGACAGAGTGAGATGAGCCCGTGTAGAGCGATAGGGAAACACCACGCGCGTGTGTTTGCGCCCCCCCCCCCTCCCCCCCCCCGTCTGTTAAACGACGCGAAGGTTAAAGACACTTGAGTGAGCAATATTTCTCGCGAGGGAGAAAGGAGGAGCAGATTGTCTAGAAAGTGTCATTTTTGTTTTTCGTTCAGGGCCTCAGTGTGTTTTTATGGATCTTCTTTCACAAACTCACTTTGCGGACCGGGGGGAAAAATGAAGATTATCATTCATTGTATTGTGATTACACTCGGTGATCGAGCGCAATATCGCCACGTGTCCCACTTCTGAGGTGAAGGATTAGGGATTTGCAAGTGGGTTGAGATCAGCTTCTGATTGGTCAGCTGAGACACAAGAGGCTTGAGTCTGAAGCTCCTTCACCCTGGTGTTGATCTGACCCCTCTGGTGGGAGTTAGTAAGCTAACAATAACCCTCGTCTACTTCCCTCGTCTTCCCCCACACATGATGGAAACTCAACACATCTGCATATGCACACACACACACACACACACACACACACACACACACACACACACAGGTTGGTTGTCATGCTACATATGGTTGTAGTCATGGTCTGACAGATAGTGTTGTTTTCTTGGGGTAATCTCTCTCTCTATTCGCTGGTCTTTAGGGATTCGGCCGTGCTACTAGGATCACCCAATCACATGCGTTCACCAATCATGTAATTGAGCTTTACACATCATGCTTTGTGTGACTTACAAGCCTGCTTGGTGTTAGGTCAACTGCAGTGTTGGTGCTGCGCATGCATACCAGACACACGTAGAAATCGATCATGAATTGATTTTACAGCAGTAGATCACAAATGATTAATGTAATCTTTTTTTATCTGACCATTATATTGCCAGGTTCATCGAATGAACCTCCACCTCCCAGTGAGACCTGGCCAGGAGATCAGCCTACGAGATCAGGGATTCAGTGTGGTCCTGCTTTTAGGGGGGTGACATGGCAGATCTGCCCCAGGACAGTCTGAAGGGCCGTCTTACTTTGGTGGTCCTTGGGCGTCTGAAATCAATAATTCTGTAATGAAAATGCAAGACAAGCAACCTGCTTTTGTTTTACTTTATTTTCTTTTTTAAAACTTTAATTCAGTGTAGTGCGCTGTGATAAGTTGTATTGAGTACAACGTCCTTTCAGAATACGGGCAGGTATCTCGCCTCTAAAACATTTACACGTTGATGGCTGCATCAGCCCTTCCCCTGAAGGGGTTTGTTTCAGACAAAGCAACAACAAACAGGATTAGTCACAGAGATGTCAATGCACCACCCTAACTGATTGTTAAATAATTGTGTGTATATAAATATATATGTGTATTTGTTATCATGAGACTTTCACTGAGGCGGGACAAAATGTGGACAAGTCGGAGGGAGAGAGCAGACATTTGTGATTCCTTTTTCGTAATATAATTTAGTTTAGAGGAGGCGACGCACAGGAGATCAATAGTGGGTCAGCCCATGATGGATGAAGGCACGAGTACTAATTTCACCGAAAGACAAATGACTTCACGCCACGGTCCAGAGAGAGAGAGACAGAGAGAGGGAGAGGGAGAGAGAATATGGGCAGGTCGAGCTACACATGCAGCCCTCAGCTCCCCAATCCACTCCAAGATTTGCGTGGCCATTCATCTCCATTGCTTCTGCACCCCCCTATATCTTTCACAGTCACTCTGAGAGGCAGCTAACGACTGGCCAGGGATGGCTGCTGCTGCAGCTGCAGCATGGGTGTAGCATGGGTGTAGCATGGGTGTAGCATGGGTGTAGCATGTCGGACCTCCAGCCTGCTAGGTTACCAGAATCAGGTCAGGTCTCCGGGATTCAATCCCAGGCAGCACTCCCTGTTATTGGCGTACAGCGAGGAGAACAATGAGCTACCTGGGATTGTGTTTGCCGCCTGCACGGCAATTGCACCCCAGAAAATTGAAATCCGATAATGAATCAACTACGGGTCGCCGCCAAAAACATTTACACATTTTCATATTCGACATTTCCAAATAATGCCCCTTTCAGAGAGAAAGTAGCATCGCACACCCACACAGCAATATACAATTATCTTGATTTCCCCTCGCTTTAAATCAATAGTGGGAGGAGGGGGGGAGGATGCTGAAGGACGAGGTAGGTCGCGGAGAGCGAGAGACAGTGTGGGTCGGATCCAACTTTGTGGGTCCCTCGCCGCGCAGATGAACTCATTAGAAGTTAATTAATCACGCCCATCGATCTGTTGTCACTCTCTCCACCGCGCGGCTCCATCAGATTGCAGGGCTCAGGTTCTGCCCCGAGCGCTGAAACGTGCCGGTCCCCCGCCCAGCTGCCAGGGCCCCTGGCGCCGCCCGACCATGCTGCGCGGGCATCAGATGCGTTTAGGGGCCCTGCGATCAGGACCGCGATGAAGTGTTGGTACGCCGTTTGTTCTGGGGCCGTACCGCGGATTCAATCTTGTGGGTCTTGTATCGTACGTTCCTCTTGAATAGTGCTGCATCGTCGAAGTCATTTAGCGTCTCTCGCACACACTCACACACACACACACACTCACACACACACACACACACACACACACACACACACACAGCCCATATGATTCATTTCATTTGAGTGGCACACATGTTGCCTGGACAGGTAGCGCTAATTGTGCAGGAACGTGACTAGCGTTACAATTGTTCGATGCGGTGTTTGTTTTGTGACAGGCATCAGTGTGTATTAAACGTCAGTATGCTGCGCTGTGCACACCCTCCACACCGCTCACATCCCTGGGTTGAATTTGCCGATGACGGACACATTTGGCTGTGGCCAGGGGACAGGGCAGAGATAGTGATCCTGAGCTGTAATACGGGTGTGTCTTCGGGGAGGATTTGCAGGGTTGAGGAGTACAACGACGTGCAAACGGGGAGTGTGCATTTGAGAGAGAAATTGCTTTCGCCGCGAGTCTGACTCCTACCGGTTCAATTCGCCTCCTAGATTAGTCATCTCTGAGCTGCAAACGGTTCGAAATGTTTCTGTTTAGCGCAGTTGTACTAAGCTGAAAGGCGCCTGTGAACAAACACACGTACGCACGCAAGGCATGCTTGTTTGTAGGAGCACACACATACACACTGCGATATATACACATTTATATTGAATGCACTGTAACCGTAATTTTTATTTGGTGCGGTTGAACGGTGAGGGTCACTGGCCAGAATGGTCCATAAACAGAAAGACCTTTCACTCGCTATTTTGACACTTTATCTGCAGAGAAAGACCCATTGAATATATCTTCTGCTGACAGTCTCTGGCACTCACCTACCACTATGTGTCTAACTCTGGAAAGCAGACAGAAATAGTCATCTCTGCTCAGTGCTGACAGAGAGAGAGAGAGAGAGAGAGAGAGAGAGGGAGAGAGAGAGAGAGAATGAGAGAGAGAGGGAGAGAGAGAGAGAGAGAGAGAGAGAGAGAGAGGAGAGAGAGAGAGAGAGAGAGAGAGAAAGAATGAGAGAGAGAGGGAGGGAGAGGGAGAGAGACCATAGATTGCTGACTGCTTCCTTTCTCGATCTGTGAAAATAAAAAGCTCACGCTTCTTAGATTTTGGGTTTAGGGAAATGTATAATTAGTTTTACACATTTCAGAGAGGACTCTATTGACTCTAACGCTGCTGAATAAAAAATAGATAGCTTCCACCCAAAGCATTTTTCCTATTTGTTTAGAAATTAATGTGACGCTGCATCTAAAATATGGATTTGGTTCATATTTGGTCATTTCTTGAATATTATATTCCTTATATTATCATTATTTGTATAACAAAACTAAACTATAGTGCACCGTGGTCATTTCCGATGGCGTGCATTTTTGTTTCTTTGTTTGGAAAGCATTAAACTAAAGTAGCAATGAATACTTGCGGCTTCATTTGCATACTGCGATGCAAGATGAATGCCGAGCTGCTTTGGAAACGGTGGAGGTTGCTAATGTTCAGTTAAGTGAACAGGGAACAGAAAGAGTGAACCTTTGGATGGGCTGTTCCTGGCTGGCGCTGACTCACACAACCGAGGGGGGATGAAAAGGAAATGCAGAGTGTTGGAGAGCTTTTTTGCAATTCATTAAATTAAGTAAACATCGGCCAGAACAATGCTGAGAACACCGCACCTTATGCCCATAAGGAGATGATTCAGCTGCTCTGCTGAGAGATAAGACCGTAGTGTTGACATCTTGGTTATTCTGACTGGACATGGGAGTCGTGTGGAAGCCATCAGCTGACCCATGGTGGAGATGAAGTGAACGCGAGCAGCAAGGACAAGCTGACTGTAATGATACGCTCTGTTTCAACAGAACTGATATACTGTCCTGCTGTAGTTGCTAACATTGCCACTTACGATAATGGTAATGAGCAACGCTGATCTAGATTCTCTAAAAGACACCATGTGGGTGAGGCGTCGGTTTTGCTCCTTCCAGGAAATCTCAAATCTTGCGGTTGAACTACAAAGTCAGCAGGAATCCATTTTCTTCTCGTGCTGACATCTCAGAATCAAATGACAAAAAGCAGCAATGATCTTCCTAGCTTACAGCCTTGTCTGACTGGTAACCCTGAAGACAGACTCAAAGCATTGGTGCGTCCACATGTACACAGGAATCCACGTGTTTGTGGATGACTGGAGCCTCAAACAAAAGAACCACAGGTCACAGAGTAGCCTGCCGCTTTGAGTCTGCTAGATCCAACCTTGAAATCTAATGGACCAAAGAATGAAACAATTCTTTATATCACTCCAAATATCCGTTATGTGTATTCCCGCCATCTGGTTGTTTGTCTCACGATGGCCAGGTCAGTTTTTGGAAGGAAACAAACCATTGAACTTCATGTCACTCTGGATGTATTTCACAGGAGTGAAGACCTCAGGCCAGCCTTGTGTAGCCCCTACCTGTTCTAAATCACTTGAGTTACAAGGCTTCACATGTGGCTTGATTAAGGTGATCCTCGGATTGTTCCTCCGTTGTTGTTGTTGTTGTTGTTGTTGTCGTGTCCCTCATTCTGTCTACATCTACCTCCACGGTTCCGTCCCAGTTCTGTTTCCTGCTAATAGAGGTTAGGGCGTTCTTTTCCAGGTATCAATGGGTGATTGGCCCAAGGGGCAGAACTATTTTATGGGTCTAAATCACCAATTAGCCCAGACCTTGGCCACAGTAGGACAATCATTAGTGATTGCACACTAGACATTTGACATTTGCCCGTGATTGCAATGAAATGAGAAGTGTTGGACCAACGCTCTTGTAATCTTGTTATCTTTATCGTAGCTTCTCTCTTCCTCTATATGTTCTTCTGAAGCCTGCATCTTCTCTCGTGGACGTTGAGTGCGGAACGTGATACCGAGGGGCCTTCTGCCAACAAGCCCGACACAAGTCCTCTAGAAAGACGCTGGGAACATGTGAACTACATGGCCTTGTTCATAGCAGAAGCTTGTGAGTGGTGCTTTCACCGAGACAGGCTAAGGGTCCATGGGAAATTCTCTATGGGAGAAATGAATGGTGGTTTTTACATGGCTATCTCTGTCACAACGCAGCTTTCTTTGCAGGCTTTTCTAGGCTAATGCATTTGTTTGTTTTTGTTTCATTTAAAAAGAAATCCGTTTTCATGTCAGATTCAAAATGTTGCTAAGCTAATGTCAATCAGTCCCATTAGCTTTGTCAGGAGCTAGCAGAAATGTTGTTATTGGTTGTGGTTCCTCTGCCATATATCGGCACGATATCTATTGACAAGGCTTTTTTATGAATAATTATAATTATATATAATATATTATATATATATATATATATATATATATAAAATAAAAGATAGAGTACGTGTAAGACCCTGACTGTCATCATGAGATTTGACAACCACACTTTGCTCCAATTCCTCAACCGGTGTTATAATGTATGATCTGCTTCTGTAGTTTAAGGGCGTGCAAATACCTCTAATAGCTGAGAGGATCAAATACAGACGTACTCTCTCTTTTTCTGCCTTTCTCAGGCAAACTGCAATCTGATTGGCTAGCTTGTGAGCAGGGGAGTCGAGTTAGCATTTCTAAAACTGTGGATTTAACCTGATGGTTACGGTTGTTCAGGCATCATTATACATCTCCTCAGTATGTTTGTTTTTGATAAATCCAGAAACTCACATTGTTGCCTCTCCATTGTTGTTGTGTTTGCGTGGAGATCATGTGAAAATGCTTTGTTTAAAGAGTCTTGTGCTTGAGTACAACGTCATCAAAGAAACAGTGGGCTTACTGCCACTTGAACGGGATTTTCCGGCTCTCTTTCCACCTCTGCTTGTGAGTCAGAAGGAGGCTGTTGGTGGCGGAAAGACGGACTATCTCTCCATTTCAGCTGAACATTCCCAGTCTCTCCCTGACCTACATTTCCAGGGAGGCACGGACAACAAAGGCGGGGAGGATGTCGTGGAATTAGGAGAAAGCCAGAATTTTTTTTAACCAAGTACCCCAGCTGTGTTGCCTCACTGTTTCTTTGCAACCCTTCTGGATGGTCTATCACAAATAAAAATGGCTTCTTATTTTTATATATATTTGTTGTTATTTTCTTATGGCCAGGCACCTCCTGTCTTCATTAATATATTGCTTTGAGACGGAGCAGAAAACGCTTTCAAGGTCTATTTTTATGCAGCACATGGCCTTTACGGGGGGGGGGGGGGGGGGGGGGAAGGATGGACACTGGGGAGGGCGGGGGGAGACAGAAAGAGAGGGAGAGAAGGAGAGAGAGAGGGATGTAGAGCGAGAGACTCCCCCTCCCCCCAACGTGAGGGCCAACGCCGTTTAGTGTGTGAGGTGTGATGGGCCCAGCCTCACACAGGGGCCCCGGCCGCACGCAGGGGCCCGGCCTCACACAGGGGCCCGGCCTCACGCAGGGGCCCGGCTTCATGCAGGGGCCCCGGCCGCATGCAGGGGCCCGGCCTCACGCAGGGGCCCGGCTTCATGCAGGGGCCCCGGCCGCATGCAGGGGCCCGGCCTCACGCAGGGGCCCGGCATCAAGCAGGGGCCCGGCCTCACGCAGGGGCCCGGCTTCACGCAGGGGCCCGGCTTCACGCAGGGGCCCGGCCTCACGCAGGGGCCCGGCTTCACGCAGGGGCCCGGCCCCGGGCTAAACCGCCATTGATTGTGCAGCTCGGAAGCACCGACAAAGTCCATGATCAGTCATCTTGTTAAAAGAGGATTATCGGCCTGTTTGTATCTTGTTACGCACATAATGATTTTTCTTGCTTCCTCTTCTGTCTCCTTTTCAACAAATTCGTCGTTTTTCTTGCGTCCTAACTTGCCACACAATGCACCATGCAACCGTTGTGGTTTTACGACCGAACGGCAGATTTGGATGCGCCTTTTTGCATTTCATTTCCTTTTTTCAGTTTGTTCTCGCGGAGCACAACGTTTTGGTGTTTTCCCGACTGAAAGGCTGGAGGGAAGGCGTGGGGCCGGAGGAGTGCTGATTCACTAACTGAACGCTTCGATCTCTTGGAGACTGGTAAATGAGACACCGAAGGACCTGTTGTTTTTCGGTCTTGCTCGGTCGCATGTGTTTCTAAGTGTTCTTTTTTTTTATGGTCGCACAGCATTGAGATTAACTTTGTCCCTAGAACAAATTGATGCCACAGCTGTTGTCATACACGGGCGCTCTGTGGTGTCCCGGGGCTAAGCCAATCACGCCTTTATGTTGTTTCGGCGCGGTGTGACTATGCAGAGCTCATGTCCATTAGCCATGAGAGCGCCCGGTAATGCTAGGACATAGTTCACCCTGCACCAGTTGACGTAACACGTTCAGCTAAACCCTAGCGAGAGTCATCTCTGTGCCATAAACACGAGAGGGACCCGTTTGGTAAAGATGATTTGTTTTGTTTTAAAAGTGTTGAAATGACAACATTTCGTGTGATCGGATGGATGGGTGTGCTCTGACTGCGGTGTGTGCGTATTAATGAGTAAGGGGGCATGATGGCAAATTGGCTGCCAGTTCTGTACTCCGTCACAGAGAGCCAATTTCTGCCCCTTAGCTCTTTGTCCAAGGCAGGCACTCGGCGCTGACAAACGAAAAATGAATCGCGGTACAAATGTAGCGCCGGTGTGTTTTTTGCGACGGCTCGTACACACATTTATTGTGCTAGAAGGAAATAGACTTGCCCGTCTAATTACTGTGAACGGAGGTTAAACCCTGGTTTCCAAATAAAATACAGTTAATGTGCTAGGCCTCTCCCTCAACTCTCCTCAAACACATTCATTGTGTCAAACATATGTGCCAAGCAGGAAATGAGTTGGCTGTACCTAGCCATTAACCACAAAATCTGCATCTGCTTTTACAACTGTTTTAAACGCTTGGGGCCAGAGTCCGGGGTTGAGAAAGAATTCAACATAATAATAAGCCTTTTCAATCACGACTTGCTATTGTATTCAGCAGTAATTTCAAACACCTAAGCTGTTTCCCTTAGGCTTCTTAAACAGTGTAAAAACAACTATAAGATGTGATAGATGTGCTGTAGACAGTCATATTTTAAGTTATTAAGGATGCCATCGAAAGCCTGTATGAATGTCATCTATAATTGTGAACATGTGTGTGCATATCAATTAACACTGTTGCATAATGAAACACACAAGATCGCAGGCACTCAAATTGATATTTCAAAACAACACAGTAAAATAAATCTGCCAAAAGAGCTTAAGGTCTGAGGTGGAGACTGATGGAGAGTGCGTTCCCATTGCACTACGGTGGAAAATGAAGCCAACTTCACAGGCAATGTTGGCAGTCATGTCAGGGTTGCAATACGCAAATACCCAGGGAACATTATGCCTTCCTCAATAGTCCAAATAAGTCAGATAATGATACAAAAAAATGTATTTTTGTATACGTTTTATTGTATTTACGTATATACAGTATTTAACTATATGTGTGTATCTATTTATCCTGGATGTGATCCAGGATTTCTTATCCATGAATGCCACCATCACAACCACCCATTAAGCTTATATCTTTGTTGCTAACACAATTATGCAACAAACCTTAAAAGAAAGACCAAAACCACTTCTTCATGGTTCATGGTTACAGGTTTGTATTTGTATCGACATGATTACATATCTACACATCTGCTTTGAAAACATCTACACTTTCAAGTGAGCAATATTTAATTACTGGCCTGGGTTACACTTGTTGTATTCCAGGCATCTTTCATCATCCAATCCAATTCAATCTGGACGGCCCCAGATCGGATTTTGTGCAAACTGTGATGTGACGAGCCAGACAACATCCCAAGGTGGCCATGCTCTCATTGTGGTCCTGTTTCAGAGGTGTGCGGACAGCAATGTGGTCCCATTGTAGACAGATTAGTGGCCGCGTCACTCAAACACAACAACACATGACCTCCACTAATTCCACCAACATGTCCGATCGCGTGTATTTTCTCTTGTGACTGTGCTCCATTTTCTCCACTACCAGAATGTCAACATTTAGGTCGGGGAAAAAATGGGTGGATTTAGATACTTCCACGGTTAATCACACAACGCCATTGGCCATGACAAAAACCGCCACAATGGCAGTTGTCTCTTTTTAAATTAAAACCCTGTTATTACGTTTCAGCGGTGGGTACTTCGGTGAATACTGATGTTTACAAAAGGTGAGTTACCATCAGTCTAGGCAGAGCCAGGGATTATTCCGACACGACACGGAAAACGGAAATGTCAGCATAGATATTTACAAGGGCGTATCTCTGCATGCCTGAACAAAGGTGTGCGTTGACATACTCCCTTGGCGTATTCAAATTGTATTTCCGTCTCGCTTCTTCTGCCTAAATGCAAAAGGTGTCGGTGATGTCTCCGTGTGGGCGGCACGCCGGGGCGACAAGCGAGGAGGAAGATATTCACGCTGGAGCGCTTGGCTTCTGGAGTGGTTTGAGCTGCGAGGTCGAGGGCCGCACCGTGCTCATATCTTGACTGGGATGTTGGAACCTGCCATCCCTCCAGAAGAGACCATATTGAGCGCTTGATTACATCCAGATTAGAAAGCACACAGCAGTTCACTAAAGTCCAATGAAGGAAATGGGAGCTTTGAGAGAGAGAGAGAGAGAGAGAGAGAGAGAGAGAGAGAGGTCTTAAGCCCCAACACTCTACATCATCAGATATGTGGACAAAGATTAATAGTCTCAGAGAAAATGTCAGATGTACAAAAAGAGCCAACGGTCGTGTCATAAGGACCGGGGGGATTAAAGTAGTTTCAATTAAGTGTTGACCCCCACCAAGATCTGTGCTTCAGGGATTAAGTACATGGAGAAGGAGGGGAGGGAAGGGATTTGTTGACCCGTTGCTGTGATGAAGAACTCAATGGCTGTCGATCCCAAGCAGGCTCCGGCAAATCCCTTCCTGATGTGCTGCAGCGTGGGGAGGAATGGCCGATAAAGATCCCGACTTGAGTCAATGAAACCCGGGTGTCATCTGAAGGGATTCCTAGAGGCCTCAGCCTGTACTGAGTGAACGCTTTATTCCAGTCGAGGGGGGGGGGGGGGGGGGGGGGGGGGGGGGGGGGGGTATAACGACTTAATGTGCCCGCGAGCAAACAGCCGAGCAAAACTAAAAAGTGCTTACAGGAAGTGCACCTCTGAAATGGGGTGTGAAAACCAGCTGTGGATGTTAACTAACAGCATATGGCGAGAAAGAGATGATTTGAACTTCCTGAAAGGCAGGGCCTTCCACACGTATGGCGAGTGTTGCGCGTGGGTCTATTTTTACGCGCGTCTTCGGATGCGGCATTTACACCCCTGATAGCGATCCTCGCAATCCAAACGGTGCATGGGCGCCGTTGTCTGTTTGATGTCATCGCCGTCGACGCTCACACTGATCTGGGCTCAACAGATTAATATCAAAGTGTTTTTGCTTCGCCGCGCTAATGCCGCGCTAATGTGGCACCACCTGCTCCCGACCCCACCCCCCCCCCCCCCCCCCCCCCACCCCTCGCTACGATGTGATCAGCGTGGGCGAGAGCACACTTTACACCAGCGGTCATGCTACCTTTACATGCGAGCCTGTTTCCAGACGAGCCCTGCACTGCCACCGCGCCCTGACCTCAATGTACCGGACTGTAGCGGTTAATCCTGGAACAGCTTGGGACTGGACGCAAAGGAGGATACACAAGCGCTTTTGAGATGTCCAATCGGACATGTCGCGACCTACATAACGCAGAGTCACTCACGCGCCGGAACCCAACACAAGCGCACACACGGCTGAGGCTTACGGTCGCAGCACGGACAACAAAGGGGGGCAATCGGCGGTACGCCAGGCCCAGGAGCGGCTCCTGGTTTAATTCAGACGTGTGTTTGTTTTGTGAGTGGCGGGGCCCGGCTCAAGGCGAGGAGAAGCTGTTTCCATCTGGCCAGACGCAATATAAGGCGCCGACCCCAGACTGCGCTGGGATGGGAAAGAGAAGCAGGTCTGTTTGCCTCACGCCGAGCGCCTGTGGACTGCCTTGTTGTTGTGCGGCTGTGACGTGGTACAAAGGGTAAAATACGCTACGTTTACACACACACACACACACACACACACACACACACACACGCAGCCAAACACACACACACACACACGCACACGCAGCCAAACACACACACACACACGCACACGCAGCCAAACACACACACACACACGCACACGCAGCCAAACACACACACACACACACACACGCAGCCAAACACACACACACACACGCAGCCAAACACACACACGCAGCCAAACACACACACACACACACGCAGCCAAACACACACACACACACACACGCAGCCAAACACACACACTCACACACACACACACACGCAGCCAAACACACACACACACACACACACACATACACACACACCCCTACCTGCTTCTCTGTTCTCAGCATCACTACCAATGTGACTAATTTGGTTTGGAAGTGTCTGCAGTGCCAACATAAAACCACACACATCTGCACACACACACACACACACACACCCACACACACCACATATTTATTATTCAACAAGGTTCAGATAATGCATAATTTGTTTCATGGATTGTGTGGGGGAATTAGGTTAACCATGAAGTACAGCTAGTTCTAAAGTGACAGCCCGGTGCATTCATCTGAATCTAGGGCTGATTTCACAGTGTGATGGATATCTTATTCACCACCATAATCCTGGGTGAATTTCAATTTCAGAGACTAAAGCCTAAAACAGAGGGAGATATGACATCCAACACCTGACACACACATCCACCCACCCAGCCCCACACCCACCCACCCCCACACTCTTCATTCTGCCTCAGGTTCCTATGATGTGTTTTTTTCTTAATATTGCTTCAATCTTTTTCTTTTCATTTTGCTTTTCTCACTTCCTCTCAGATACATTTCTTTCTCATTTCTCTCTCCTCTTAAATAAGCCCTCAACACACACACACACGCGCGCACACGCATACATACGCACACACACGCACACCCAAACTTTCTGAACTTACCCACCATAATATATGAAACTACTGATTTGCTTCCAAATGTTTTCTTCACTTCCTGCCTCTTGCTCTTTACCTTGTTGTCCCTCTCTCGGCCATCGTATTCCCCTGGGTGTCAGTCTACACTTTTGAAAAGTTAAATACCAAAGTACCACAATTAAGAACAACACCACAAAAAAAAGAGATAAATGTAGTGAATCAAAGCGCATCAAAGACGCCGCCAGAAGACTTGAACACCCGGAAGCCGCGGCAACTCGCTCGATACAGAGATCAAGGGACCCTCCTCCCAGTAAAAGGCATCCCAGGTGCCACGGGGTCTTCTGTGTTGGAGCTGTGGGGTTCAAAGGGCCCGGTCGATTGGCCGGTCGCTAAGGCGGGCGGAGCACCAGAGCACGCGCACCGCCATGAAGCACAGCAAGAGAGCAGCCCCGCCGCAGGCCTGACCCTCTGCATGTACCGCTCCACCCAAACACCACCGCCTGACCCTCTGCATGTACCGCTCCACCCAAACGCCACCGCCTGACCCTCTGCATGTACCGCTCCACCCAAACACCACCGCCTGACGCTCTGCATGTACCGCTCCACCCAAACACCACCGCCTGACCCTCTGCATGTACCGCTCCACCCAAAAAACATCGCCTGACGCTCCACTCAAACACCACCGCTTGGGGACCTGTGAGCTCGTAGTTCCCTCTCTGTAGATGATGGTGTGTGTGTGTGTGGGGGGGGGGGGGGGTGGAGGAGATGAAGGATTGATAAACATAGATGCATGGATATACAGTAGGTAAATGGACATAGAGGGATGGATGGATGGATATAGAAGGATGATAGTGTTCGATGGATATAGATAGATAGATGGATATAGATTGATCCATATAGCTGGATGGAACTAAATAGCTGGATGGATGGATGGATGGATGGATGGATGATGGCTACTACCCTATGTTGTCTGATATACCAGATACTACAACCCCTGCTGGTAACACAGTATGTCGACATGCTACCCCAGAGAGATAACACTTCCACGGCAACCAGGCAACCCAAAGTCACACTGTGGCCTAAAATCATCCTGTCCTGCTGCCAAACAAGTCCTGTGACCTCAAAAGGAAAGTGTCAGGAAACAACACACACACACACACACACACCCACACACACACACACCACTAATGACCACGAGACACCTGGCCACACAGGAAAGCCCATAGGACTTGTGGGGGGAGTGTTGCCGATGTGTTCATAGATGAAGGAGATGAAGGTGGCAATCAGAGGCCTAGTGTGCAGGGGAAGCAGTTGTGGCCGCTCAGTGCCTTTCCACGGCGCCTATATGAATCGTTTGCATTGGAGGAACGGCTAGCTTGTTTTCAAAACATGACCCGTTGGACGTGGAACATTCGCGTTCGTCCGTTTATAACCTGTCCAATGAGCAGCGCACATCTTTGTGTGTGTGTGTGTGTGTGTGTGTGTGTGTGTTTCTTCTTAGCCGTTCACCTTGACGATCAAAGCCAGCGAGCAGGGGCGCCGGCGTGAAATTTGTCATGGGCGCCCGGGCAGATGAGCTGGGTACACACGGTGTTCTGAGCTGCCAGCGGGCCCCCAGCCCGGCGCGCTCCGCCTGGCCTGTCTGCCAGCGGGCCCCCGGGGGGGTTGCATCGCCTGGAGGGTAACAAAGGTGAGGATTAATTTGGAGCGAAAAAGAGCCGCGGCAGAAACAGCATGCGCCCCGTCTCACGAGGTCCGCTTAGCATCGCGACACGTAGCACGTAGCACGTAGCACGTAGCACGCGGAAAGGGGGGGGGGGGGGGGGAGCGAGAGAGAGAGAGAGAGACAGAGAGAGAGACAGAGAGAGAGACAGAGAGAGAGAGAGACAGAGAGAGAGACAGAGAGAGAGACAGAGAGAGAGGGAGAGAGAGAGAGAGACACACACACACAAAGCGAGAGAGCGACAGAGAGAGAGGGAGAGAGAGAGAGAGAAGGAGAGAGAGAGAGACAGAGCGAGAGAGAGAGACAGAGAGAGAGAGACACACACAAAGAGAGAGAGAGACAGAGAGAGAGAGAGAGAGACAGAGAGGGGGAGAGAGCGAGAGAGAGAGAGAGACAGAGAGACAGAACGAGAGAGACAGAGAGAGAGAGAGAGAGAGAGAGAGAGAGAGAGAGAGAGAAGGGAGAGAGAGAGAGACAGAGCGAGAGAGAGAGACAGAGAGAGAGAGACACACACAAAGAGAGAGAGAGAGAGAGAGACAGAGAGGGGGAGAGAGCGAGAGAGAGAGAGAGACAGAGAGACAGAACGAGAGAGACAGAGAGAGAGAGAGAGAGAGAGAGAGAGAGAGAGAGAGAGAGAGAGAGAGAGAGAGAGAGAGAGAGAGAGAGAGAGAGAGAGAGAGAGAGAAGGAGAGAGAGAGAGACAGAGCGAGAGAGAGAGACAGAGAGAGAGAGACACACACAAAGAGAGAGAGAGACAGAGAGAGAGAGAGAGAGAGAGAGACAGCGAGAGAGAGAGAGAGACAGAGAGGGGGAGAGAGCGAGAGAGAGAGAGAGACAGAGAGACAGAACGAGAGAGACAGAGAGAGAGAGAGACAGAGAGAGAGAGAGACAGAGAGAGAGACAGAGAGACAGAGCAAGAGAGAGAGAGGTCTTAAGCTAATGGGAGGTTATCAGAAATACATTTACACGGGACACCGTACTATGGCTTCTCCATTATACCATTAGCTTTCATGACTCGTGTGGATATTGCTAAGATCCTACCGTAAGTTATTGGTAGGGGGAAAAAAAGGCAATCTATAAGCATGCCAATTGAAAACTAGAGCGAGAGAAAGAGAGAGAGAAACCCAGAGTGCTTGGCAGCAACTAATCATTATTGATGGGAATTCACTCTGGCCCAGGAGGCAGCCGGCCGACCAGAAGCTCTCTGAGGGGTGTCGGAGCAGAGGAGCCGCTGGCAGACGTCCACGGTCGGTAGAGCCATCTGAGGTGGCGAATGGCTAATGTCGCTAGCTAGCGTGCTGTCCAGGGGGGTATCTGACTTGTTCACATTCTGCCACATTCAAATTCAAAGACAGCCCCTCCTGGGCTTACAGTCAGAGTGCACCTGAAGAATGTTCTCGTTCAACCCGTCCAGGGGGGCCTGGTTTCAACAGATAATGGGGGGCCTGGTTTCAACAGATCCAGGGGGGCCTGGTTTCAACAGATCCAGGGGGGCCTGGTTTCAACAGATCCAGGGGGGGCCTGGTTTCAACAGATCCAGGGGGGCCTGGTTTCAACAGATCCAGGGGGGCCTGGTTTCAACAGATCCAGGGGGGCCTGGTTTCAACAGATCCAGGGGGGCCTGGTTTCAACAGATCCAGGGGGGCCTGGTTTCAACCGATCCAGGAGGGGCCTGGTTTCAACAGATCCAGGGGGGCCTGGTTTCAACAGATCCAGGGGGGCCTGGTTTCAACAGATCCAGGGGGGCCTGGTTTCAACAGATCCAGGGGGGCCTGGTTTCAACAGATCCAGGGGGGCCTGGTTTCAACAGATCCAGGGGGGCCTGGTTTCAACAGATCCAGGGGGGCCTGGTTTCAACAGATAATGGGGGGCCTGGTTTCAACAGATCCAGGGGGGCCTGGTTTCAACAGATCCAGGGGGGCCTGGTTTCAACCCGTCCAGGGTTGCTGGTTTCAGGGTTAGGAAGCATGCTGGAACACTGGACCATGGAGGAGATGAATCTCCGGGTTTTGTGAAATGTCACCTGAATGACTCATAGATTTCATCCAGAGACTTTTTCAAAGTGGTTCAAAATAAAGAGAAATAAATCTTCAAAATTTTTTCCCCAAGAAGTTTTCCTAAAGTTGGTCTTATTTCGTTTTGCTTGGAAGCTAAATAAATCCCTTCAACGGAGGGGGCCAGAATGTGCATCAGTTATGGAAGTCTTTACGTTGATGTCTTCTTTCTCCATGTGTTGTTATTTCCACCCCCCACGAGTCTCTGTGTACTGCAATCTCATGAATATTCATGACCCCTCTTTTATTTGCTCTATATTAACCCTTCCGCTTGCCTCCCCACACACAGGCACACACATAAATAAACATCCTGGTGTCACGCTTCATGTGAAATAACTCTGATACATGAAATAACTCTGATACACGAGATAACTCTGATACACGAGATAACTCTGATACATGCAGGGTAATCCTTTAAGGTACCAATTATGGTACCTTAAAGGTGGATCGGTGTGTTTCTTCATACACTCGTGTTCCTGTGTTTTCACGTATGTGTTTGAACTGTACTTTCAAATATGTGTTGCGCATATGTGTGTACATGCAAACCCATTTCTGTACATCAACACCCTGTCTGAATACAGTGGATTCCACTGTGTTGGCATCGTGGAGTCGTACCCAGTACCACAGATATGGCCTCAGCTGTCCTCTGTCATCATGGTAGTGTGTGTGTGTGTGTGTGTGTGTGTGTGTGTGTGTAGGGTTCAGACGTGTGTCACAGAGCATGAAATCCTGTACCACTTGTTGCCATGCTTCACAGAAACATCCCAACTGAGAAGGACCTATACTGGTGGAAAGTCCAGGGCTACAAGTGCTTATGACTGCAATCTAAAAATATATAGCCCTCCTCTACCCCCCTCTCTCTCTCTCCCTCCCCCATCCCACCCCCTCTCTCTCGCTCTCTCTCTCTCAATCTCTCTCTACCCCCACCTCTCTCTCTCTCTCTCTCTCTCTCTCTCTCTCTCTCAACGTTATTTACAGTGTGTAGAGTTTAATTGCGGCTTCCGTGCAGCACACGAGGTACGAACTACAGCCGAACCAAAGAATGTTTTATGGCTGTGTGCAAGAGATGATAATCCTCTCACGACGAACGTTAAAACATTCAAACGTTAAAGGGGCATGGGGAATAAATGTGTGCCTCACTATCCACGGGAGACGTGGGGAATGAGCCATCAATAACAGAGAAACGCTGCACACTTACTTTGATTGAATGCACCTTTATTTGTATGACCGTGGGAACGGTGTCTCAGTCACGAGGAGGCTGAGTTGGAGCTCACATGACAGGCTCTGTTTATTACCCCACAACACACACACGCGCGCACGCACACTGACACACACAGACGTGGACACACACACACACACACACAACACACACCTGACCGTTCTGAGCAGCTGTGTCATCAAGAAGGCAAGCCCGCCCTGAGGGATACACCCGTACACACACATTCACACACGTACACACGCTTATAATCTCTGAGTCTCTTAATGAGCTGTGGTAACCCCCCCCCCCCCCCCTTCGGCCCGAACCCCACCTCCACCCTGCCACCCGAGTCACAGGTACCCCAACAGTCTCAGGTTACCCTTGCATGAACTGCTGGGGGGCTGGGTGTGTTTGTTGGGGGGGTGACTAGCTGTTTTGAGTGCGTTGCCAAATTAGGAGCCAGGGAATTCCTCTCAGCGTGGAATAATGATGAGGCAGACCTATCAGGACAGCGAGCACCATCTAATGAGATCGTAAACATATGCTGGTGCCAACGCTGCAGCAACACATCAGCCTAATTGGCTAGCGCCGAATCTACGCCCCTGTTGGGGTACGCTGTAGGAGGAGGGAGGTGTGTGTGTGTGGGGGGGGGGGGGATAAGGCGGGTATGGGGGTGGGGTCTGGGACGGTTTCAACGTGGGGGGGGGGGGGGTCGCTCTCTGTAGTGAGCACATGTTTGTTGCATTGTAGTTGTTGAGTGGACGTCAATAGTTAAGCAAATCAACTGAGGGGGGAGGGGGAGGGGGGGGGGAGGGGGGGGGGGAGTTAAACGTGTTCGCGCTGGTTTGAACTGGTGGCCATCTTGGAGTAATCTGAACAAAGTCACCCACCACCGGCCACACACGAGCACACACACACACACACACACACACACACACACACACACACACACATTCAGGGACACACTTGCATTTAAGAGGAAAAGCATGATGTTGATATTTGACGAACCGTCTTCATTGTCCCCGGGTGATCGATAGGACCAGTGAACGTCTGTGTCCTTAATGGGAACCACTGCTGCCACAAAAAATAACAAAAACTACCGGCGAGAGGAAATTAATTTTACATTCAGCCTAATGAATTAAAAACTTGAACTGGTGCCGTCTCCAGATGAGTCCTTCGCACCGGCATTGTTCCCTGCTGGCAGCGCGTACCTCTCCTGGGGCGTTCGCTGCTCCCTTGCCCACACGCGCACACACACACACACACACACACACACACACACACACACACACACACACACACACACAAAGGATGTGCATGATGTGATGATAAGGTAAAGGTACTTTTATTGTCACATACACATACATATAGTGACATTTTTCCTCTGCATTTAACCCATCCCTCAAGGGAGCAGTGGGCAGCCAATCACAGCGCCCGGGGAGCGGTTGGGGTTAAGTGTCTTGCTCAAGGACACCTCGACATAGTTAGGGTTGAAGTCGGGGCTCGAACTAGCAACCTTCCGATTTTTGCCAGCCGGTTGCCAGTCCACCCACCACTCCTGAGCTAATGATGATGCTATGTACAGCCATAGGATCATGGCTGCTGCAGTCGCAGGACAGCCGCTTTGTTCGAGAGGCTAACACGAGCTGCACTATATCTTCCAGCTAGGCATGTATAACATAAATGTTTATTTTACACACACACACACACACACTTTATTTCCCAAGTGAAAGAACACAAGGTAGGCTATGTACGTGCAGTAAACGGGTAACATGCTGGCAAATGTGCCGTGACATTAAATTAGGAATCGCCTCGGGATTTTCGTTGAGTGGAAAGTGAGGTGCGTTCATTTGATAAATTACGACAATATCGTATTTAATTGGGGCGGATGTGTTTACCAACACAATTTAGGGACTAATGATTCATTCACCACAGATACGGCCGTGGAGAATTTCCCCTGCATCATGCGAATGCATTTAATGTTCTGAAGAACATTTCATTCATTAAAAACAATTACATCCAAGTCTTTGAAAAAGAAAAAAATGGTACATTCATATTTTCCTCTGACAAATTATGCAAACACTCTGTGGCTAAATACAGCCCAGTAGTTAAAGAAGCGTGAATTAACTGAATGTTAATGCAATCAGCCCGTGTGCAGACTTTACCTGCATCTCCACTATACACCACTATTCACTTTACAGCTGTCTCCATACTCCTTATCCTGTTCTAGATCTGGCTGCTGTTCCATTACTGTATTCCTAACCTAACATGGATTACAGAACAGGGGACATGCCCCATGTTGTAATCACAGCGTACTTGGTGTTCCTGTAAATGCTAATGTCAGGACGTGCCATAAAAAAGGCAATTGAAAAATGCTTATGAAGACGTTAGACAATGTGGAGGAAACAGGTGTTGTAGGGTTTTTTACGAGACGCGATAAAGAGCCGTTTGACTGTCAGCGTAACGAATGTCATGAATGCAAGTGTGCAAGGTTGCCAGAGGGTGAATGCAATGAATGCCAGAGCCAAGGGAGCAGGAATAAATGTAGAATGAAATGTACAATTATTGGTTTGTAGATGGTGTACAAGTACACGTCTCTAATGCCAACACACCCCACTTAGGAATACATTTTGTACAGCGCATTTATATTCATCCTTCAGCATTGAAGGCAGGTCAACTGACATCCATATAACCTTCTCAAACCATTTCTATTATTTCTGTTTTTGTATTTTCATGTAAGACTTTTCAGAAAACGTTTTTAAAGGAAAGGCTAGCATGAAACCCGCCGCTTCAATCTGTTAACATGTGACTCATGTTCGGATGCAGCAATGGCTAACAGTAGCCTGCGGGGTGGATCCACATTCATTACGTTTGTGTGTGCGTGTCTGTGTGTGTGTGTGTGTGTCTGTGAGTACATGTGTGTGTGTGTGTGTGTGTGTGTGTGTGTGTGTGTGTCTCTCTGTGTGTGTGTGTGTGTGTGTGTGTGTGTGTGTGTGCGTACGTGTGTGTCTGTGAGTACATGTGTGTCTGTGAGTGTGTGTGTGTGTGTGTGTGTGCGTGCGTACATGTGTGTCTGTGAGTACATGTGTGTCTGTGTGTGTGTGTGTGTGTGCGTACGTGTGTGTCTGTGTGTGCGTCTGTGTCTGTGTGCATGTGTGTCTCTGTGTGTGTGTTTGTATTAGTGTGTGTGTCAGTTGTTTTTCATCTTCCCAATTCATTTGGCAGTCAGATGCCCCTGTGGATTGGTTGGCCTGGGGGGGGCGTGGGGCGTGGGGGGTTAGGATCAATCAATCAGGAACGGATGGTTTACCAGTCTCAGGCCACCGCCACTATCCCCAAGAACACACACACACACACACACACATAATACACCAAATACATATATACACATTGTACTTACAATGGGGGGTGCGTGGAATTTCCCCCTTTCTGGTCTATATATCCCTGCCTCATTATTTTTAAGTGATCAATGCTACTTCACCATTATTCCATATGAAATACATAAAATATAAGTATTTGAAACTAAGTAAAGCGCTGTAACGTGAACAGTCTATAGTGCGATAGAACGCTAAAATCTGAAATGGACCACCCACTGTCAGCGATCACGTTGGTGAGACAATAGATGACATAGCGGCTAATTTACCTAATGATCCTGGTTCCATTAGCCTTGATCCATGCGCGGCTTTTCAGAATGTCACCAAGCAAAAATATGAATGTAATATTTCAGAGGGAGAACTAGAGCTAGCTAGCTGGGAACAATTAAAAGGGTTCAGAGCAGCATAGCATCATATTTTACAGGACCGTCGAAAAACAATCCTAGAATTTACGTTTACATTTAGGGCATTTAGCAGACGCTCTTTCCAAAGCGACTTACAATAAGTACATTTGTCAGAAGAAAGAGAAACAACAATATATCGCTGTCGGTAGTGCAAAGCACTTACAATTGCTAGGTTAACCCATTCCCCGTATACAACAAAGATAGCTAGGATAAGATGCTACACAATTGCTACGTACTATTTTTAAGTGCCAGGGCGTACAAACATACAATAAGTGCGTACATTAAGTGTGTACATTAAGTGCCAGGGCCTACAAACATACAATAAGTGCATACATTAAGTGTGTACATTAAGTGCCAGGGCGTACAAACATACAATAAGTGCGTACATTAAGTGTGTACATTAAATGCCAGGGCCTACAAACATACAATAAGTGCGTACATTAAGTGTGTACATTAAGTGCCAGGGCCTACAAACATACAATAAGTGCATACATTAAGTGTGTACATTAAGTGCCAGGGCCTACAAACATACAATAAGTGCGTACATTAAGTGTGTACATTAAGTGCCAGGGCCTACAAACATACAATAAGTGCGTACATTAAGTGTGTACATTAAGTGCCAGGGCCTACAAACATACAATAAGTGCATACATTAAGTGTGTACATTAAATGCCAGGGCCTACAAACATACAATAAGTGCGTACATTAAGTGTGTACATTAAATGCCAGGGTGTACAAACATACAATAAGTGCGTACATTAAGTGTGTACATTAAGTGCCAGGGCCTACAAACATACAATAAGTGCGTACATTAAGTGTGTACATTAAGTGCCAGGGCCTACAAACATACAATAAGTGCATACATTAAGTGTGTACATTAAATGCCAGGGCCTACAAACATACAATAAGTGCGTACATTAAGTGTGTACATTAAGTGCCAGGGCCTACAAACATACAATAAGTGCATACATTAAGTGTGTACATTAAGTGCCAGGGCGTACAAACATACAATAAGTGCGTACATTAAGTGCCAGGGCCTACAAACATACAATAAGTGCGTACATTAAGTGTGTACATTAAGTGCCAGGGCCTACAAACATACAATAAGTGCGTACATTAAGTGTGTACATTAAATGCCAGGGTGTACAAACATACAATAAGTGCGTACATTAAGTGTGTACATTAAGTGCCAGGGCCTACAAACATACAATAAGTGCGTACATTAAGTGTGTACATTAAATGCCAGGGCCTACAAACATACAATAAGTGCGTACATTAAGTGTGTACATTAAGTGCCAGGGCCTACAAACATACAATAAGTGAGTAAGAAGGGTGTTTTTAGGAGAGTAAGGGAGTAGGGGGGTAAGAATTGCAACTGAGAATGATACTACAGGATGGAGGGCAACAAGGACCGAACAGCCCAGACTTACAAGCTGACGTTTTGCCCTCTGAGGCTGTGGTTGGAGGTTGCATTGAGCCGGGACACTTTGCTAAATGGAGAGAGAGAGAGTCGAGAGTGGCTTGCTGTCACCACAAGGGGGATTGGAAGGGGGATTTAATTATTGCCTGTCTTGTTTTGTTGAGCATGATCACAGCCTCTGTGTGTCCGCATGAGGAAAGTTCAAGATAGGCTATTAGAGTACAAATATTGCGCTAGGCTACTTGATGAGTTAAATAAGAAAACATTTATTAAAATATTCCTGCAAATGCAGTGAAGAAGTTCAAGTTCTAAGATTCATGATTAATTTTCATGAATAAAAAAACATTTGAAAACATCCCCCCCCCCCCCCCCTCTGTTTATTTCACAAATCACACATACAGACATAAATATATGCGCACACACACACACACACACACACACACACACACACGAAAGAAAGAAAGAAAGCTGAAAGGGGAAAGAACAAGAGAGGAGACGAGGTGAGGAAGAGGAAGATGTTGGGAGAGGGAGGGCAGTAGGAGAGAGGAGACGAGGTGAGGAAGAGGAAGATGTTGGGAGAGGGAGGGCAGTAGGAGAGAGGAGACGAGGTGAGGAAGAGGAAGATGTTGGGAGAGGGAGGGCAGTAGGAGAGAGGAGACGAGGTGAGGAAGAGGAAGATGTTGGGAGAGGGAGGGCAGTAGGAGAGAGGAGACGAGGTGAGGAAGAGGAAGATGTTGGGAGAGGGAGGGCAGTAGGAGAGAGGAGACGAGGTGAGGAAGAGGAAGATGTTGGGAGAGGGAGGGCAGTAGGAGAGAGGAGACGAGGTGAGGAAGAGGAAGATGTTGGGAGAGGGAGGGCAGTAGGAGAGAGGAGACAAAGTGAGGAAGAGGAAGATGTTGAGGGAGGGAGGGCAGTAGGAGAGGAGACAATGTGAGGAAGAGGAAGATGTTGGGAGAGGGAGGGCAGTAGGAGAGAGGAGACGAGGTGAGGAAGAGGAAGATGTTGGGAGAGGGAGGGCAGTAGGAGAGAGGAGACGAGGTGAGGAAGAGGAAGATGTTAGTAGGGAGACAGAGAGGGAGGTGGAGAGAGGGGAATGAAGGATTATTATAAACACAGACAGCGGAAGAGACTGGCTGCAAAGTGTGCTTGCTTTTGATGGAATAAAAATATGAAGATTGCATTGCACCATTCCAAGATATTTAATATGCAAATGATACACCGATACAATTACGCCGCAGTATAATAATATCTATTTTCAAACGTACACTGGCGATATTATTATCCCCATCTCCAAGAAACATCTGAAGACCCAACACTTCAGGGAGCATCTCATGGGCTGATAGAACACACTTTGTTGAGCTGCACCACTGTTGTGGAGCTTAAGAAATATAGAAATAGTTGTGGACTTTAAAAAGCCCTTTGATAATGAAACAACCAGCCTTGTATTTCTGATTCCTATGGCTACTCTGGCCTCTCTCCAGTAGATTCCTTTACTCTTGTCTCTCTCCAGTAGACTCCTATGGCTACTCTGGTCTCTCTCCAGTAGACTCCTATGGCTGCTCTGGTCTCTCTCCAGTAGACTCTTATGGCTACTCTGGTCTCTCTCCAGTAGATTGCTATGACTACTCTGGTCTCTCTCCAGTAGATTCCTATGACTGCTCTGGTCTCTCTCCAGTAGATTCCTATGGCTGCTCTGGTCTCTCTCCAGTAGATGCCTATGGCTGCTCTGGTCTCTCTCCAATAGATGCCTATGGCTGCTCTGGTCTCTCTCCAGTATACTCCTATGGCTGCTCTGGTCTCTCTCCTGTGGATTCCTATCGGTTGAGGGAAGGTTGGAAAAATGAGAGAGATAAAAAAACCTAGTGGGTTCATTTTGATGGACTGGCGCATGTGCGGCTGATTGTCCGCATTGTTAATTTATGTGCTGATAGAATAACTGATCAGCGGAGTAATTGGTCTCTGCATGAGGTAAGGCGGTCGGTGCTGCTGGCATCAGTGGCGTTGCAGTGATACGAATAGACACAACAATAAGATCTACTATATACTACGTTCAAATTTAGTTTGATTTATTCCAACGCAGCAGTCACCCACCATCATCCATCCAAACCCCAACCCCCCCCCCCCCCCCCCCCCCCACACACACACACTAATCTAGTCACTATATGCTGTTGCCTGGGAGCTCTGCGAAGCCCCATACCAGCGACTGTTCTGAGGTCAGCCCTAGGCTGGTAATGAGTTCCTGGTTGTGTGTGGGGACGGAGAGGGAGGAGGGAGGGTGTGTGTGTGTGTATATGCGTGTGTGCATGTGTGTGTGTGTATGTGTGTGTGTAAATGTGTGTGTGTGTGTGTATGTGTGTATATGTGTGTATGTGTGTGTGTGTATATGTGTGTGTGTGTAAATGTGTGTGTGTATATATGTGTATGTGTGAGTGTGAGTGTGTGTGTGTGTTTATGTGTATATGTGTGTGTGTGTGTATGTGTGTGTATATGTGTGTGTGTATGTGTGTATATGTGTGTATGTGTGTGTGTATATGTGTGTGTGTGTGTATGTGTATATATGTGAGTGTGAGTGTGAGTGTGTGTGTGTGTGTGTGTGTGTGTGTGTGTGTGTGTGTGTGTGTGTGTGTGTGTGTGTGTGTGTGTGTGTGTGTGTGTGCCGGGGGAGCATCCCAGGATGGCCACAGGGCCGCTGAATACAGCGGGACTCGACAAGATTGAAAACACCCACTCACATCTGCACCATCTGCTTTGTAGCTCAGTGGAGATCAGATCAGTGGAAAATACCCACACACACACACACACCCACCCCACACACACACACACCCACCTACCCCAGACACACACACACCCACCGCCACCAGCAAATCCCACCCACACATAAAGCCTACTCCATTGCTTCCACACACCACACAGAAACACATGCAATTACATAAACCCACTCATATTCTCATACACACGCACACCTACACACACACACACAGGCACGCACACATAGACACAGGCATGCATACACACACATGCACACACACACGCACGCACACACACTACTTACTACTTAAATGCCATTCCACCTCCCACATACACAAGGGAGTAGGAGGAATACAGATATGCAATGCCACGAGAATAGATTCTGACAGACACACAGACACACACAAATGCTCAATTATACACACCTGCATGTTTGCAAACATAGCACACACACACACATACAATTTGCTGTATCTGAGGACAGATAATCCGTCTAAATGTCCCTTCCTCGCTGTCCTTCAGCGGACGCTGTCCCAGCAGCTCCTCATTCAGGACCAGTGTGTGATGTTTAATCATCAGGTCAACTGACATATTGGAGTCATGCTTTACAGGAATCCTGTCGCTTTTTAACCATCTGATAAGACAGTATTATTAGGTAACTCGTATATACCTATTTAATGTGCATTAATGAATGTCAATGGCAGTCCATGCTGTGCATTGTGCAGGAAATGTCAGCCCCCATGTGGTCAAGCCCTTTCCTTCGCCTCCCTTTTAGAAATGATCTGTACCGCAGTTTGGTTCAACGTCATGGTTCCTCTTTCCTGATTGGTTGCAGCATCTTGCACCCTCCCACACACCCATACCCCATGCAGCGGTACACATATTTTCCAGAGGGTCTTACTGACTTAGATAAAGGGCCACACATTGGACAATTTAATTGAAACATGAAACACATATTTGCTGAATTGTGTTAAACTACATGAATTTGGTAGACATGACAGATTCCTTTACAATAGGCTAGCGTTGTCGCGGTTACCGGTGTTACCGATGTTGGATGCGCTACTGGTGGTATTTTATTCACACCGTCATTTTGCTGTTCTTATTATGATGCCTAGCTGGATTTGTCCACTCAAAAGGTGTTATAATCATATTTAGTTTGTAGGTTTTCCCTCAGGATGAAGTTTTCCATGGTGGCACTCACACTAGTTAGTTGCAGTAATAAAGATAAGAGGTTGCGGCAGGTGAGGGGTTTAATGAAGAAGGCTTTTACTAATGAACGTATTAGCAGCTTTTTCCATGTTTAAATGAAGACAAAATATACAAAAGATCTCTACTACTAATAGGCCTAAGAACAGGTTGTTAATTGAATAACCATGAATAGAACAGGTGACAATGTTTCACCCTTTGATGGCGTCTGGCCCCATAGCGCATGTGTGATTTCTCTTTGGGTGAATCGTGCTAGTGCTGCCGTGCAATTTCTTTATAACTTTGCAACATGTTCAAAGCATCTATTTGTAGGCCTACCCTCATGCTATGGAAGCCGTGTGTCCTTGGAAACTATTAGGCTACAGTGAAGCTCTGCCCTAACCGAGTCGGACTCGGCTGATGAGTGAAAGCCTCTGGCGTCAACGCAGCAAATAACACTTTGGTTTTAACGAAGTGAACCGCTTTAGAAATGAAAAGGAAAAAACGTTCACTTGATAAAAGCCCGATTCTGCAGCAGTGAGATCCGCCGGCTCCGATTCGGACAGAAAAGGATTCACACTCTGTGTATTTCCTCTTTCTTCTTCTTCTTTTTAATACTGTGTTACCAGTAACCGGCGGTGTTTCAGAAGAACATCCACCGGTGTGAAAAAGTTCTACAGCAGTACAGACTCACTGTAGTCCTTCCCCTTGAGATTCATTAACATAATACTGCATTTTATCGATTATTTTGGGGGTGATTTTGTTTTCCTTTGACGCTGTTGCGGTCCGGATTAAAATGGTCCAAGGGCCGGTTCTGGCCCCCGGGGCCGTATGTAGCATGAGGTGTGCTTCGTTGGGCTCAACGGAATCTATGGCTATTGGGAGACTTGATCTCAAATAGAGGAAGTAAATAAACCCATGCTTTAGACGCGGCTAACAGCTAACCTATGGCTGTGCTCCGCTAACTCACACTGGAGTCTGCCTTGTGCTCGGCTAACTCACACTGGAGTCTGAATGGTGCTCCGCTAACTCACACTGGAGTCTGAATGGTGCTCGGCTAACTCACACTGGAGTCTGAATGGTGCTCGGCTAACTCACACTGGAGTCTGAATGGTGCTCGGCTAACTCACACTGGAGTCTGCCTTGTGCTCGGCTAACTCACACTGGAGTCTGCCTTATGCTCGGCTAACTCACACTGGAGTCTGCCTTGTGCTCGGCTAACTCACACTGGAGTCTGCCTTGTGCTCGGCTAACTCCCACTGGAGTCTGAATGGTGCTCGGCTAACTCACACTGGAGTCTGCTTTGTGCTCGGCTAACTCACACTGGAGTCTGAATGGTGCTCGGCTAACTCACAGTGGAGTCTGAATGGTGCTCGGCTAACTCACACTGGAGTCTGAATGGTGCTCCGCTAACTCACACTGGAGTCTGAATGGTGCTCGGCTAACTCACACTGGAGTCTGCCTTGTGCTCGGCTAACTCACACTGGAGTCTGCCTTGTGCTCGGCTAACTCACACTGGAGTCTGCCTTGTGCTCGGCTAACTCACACTGGAGTCTGCCTTGTGCTCGGCTAACTCACACTGGAGTCTGAATGGTGCTCGGCTAACTCACACTGGAGTCTGAATAGTGCTCGGCTAACTCACACTGGAGTCTGAATGGTGCTCGGCTAACTCACACTGGAGTCTGAATGGTGCTCGGCTAACTCACACTGGAGTCTGAATGGTGCTCGGCTAACTCACAGTGGAGTCTGAATGGTGCTCGGCTAACTCACACTGGAGTCTGAATGGTGCTCGGCTAACTCACACTGGAGTCTGAATGGTGCTCGGCTAACTCACACTGGAGTCTGAATGGTGCTCGGCTAACTCACACTGGAGTCTGAATGGTGCTCGGCTAACTCACACTGGAGTCTGAATGGTGCTCGGCTAACTCACACTGGAGTCTGAATGGTGCTCGGCTAACTCACACTGGAGTCTGAATGGTGCTCGGCTAACTCACACTGGAGTCTGAATGGTGCTCGGCTAACTCACACTGGAGTCTGCCTTGTGCTCGGCTAACTCAACTTAACATGGATGGATGATGTTAAAGAACAACTGGCGAGTTAAATTATATTTGGCAGGAGTTGTTCATCAGATGGGTAATGAAATTATTCACACCTGTATTTTGTATCTATTTGGCTCTTCTGCTATGACATGATCACTCTTAACACGTATTAGGAACCTCGCTTTTTTTTATATTATATTTTGCAGCCCCACTGCTTTCCAAAACATATCAGCTGTCTGGCCAGCGGACAGGAGTCTTTATATTCAAAACAGAAAATAACAGGAGTTTTTTACACAGCAGAGGACAGAAAAAAGGTAGAAACAATGCTGTTGATTCTTACAGTACAAAACAACAGCAGAACAACATTCAATCCATTAACCCCAATCGCAACGTGTTGTTCAGTGTTTAACGTTGAATGAATTAGCGACGAGAGCCCAGAGAGTGGAGGAACTTCACAGACCTCCAGCCAATAATTAGGGCTAAAGCAGTAAGTCCTGCTTGAGAACATTAGAAACAAACTTGTTTTTAATGTTTCGCGGTTGGAAACGAGGATGACCTACAGTAGAGTCTGAGGACATGACATATAATTTCCTGTAAACCTAATATTTTCACTGTCATGGAAAAAGCCCAGAGAAAGCATTTAAAATATAAACATTAGATATTTTATGTTCTTCCTGGCACATGTGGTAGCTGTTCAGAGTATTGGGAGAAATTCATATCTGCTAGTGTTACTATTGATGGTATTAGTCGTGTGTGTGTGTGTGTGTGTGTGTGTGTGTGTGTGTGTGTGTGTGTGTGTGTGTGTGTGTGTGTGTGTGTGTGTGTGTGTGCACTAGAGGATTAAAGCATCCCTATGTATGCGTTGGAGTGGTTGAAGTTTGAGAGAGAAAGACAAATACATTTTTTTAATGAACCATCTATACTTGGAAGAGCGAAGCAGGCGGCATACTCCAAACAAAAACAGAAGTTAAATCTAAAGAACCACTAGCCAACACATCCCCTAATGAGCTTTGTCTGCATACTCAATTTGAACCCGCGCGGATGCCTTTAAACAGAGATCCGGTGCATGTTTAGGAGATCATTTGAGACGTTGTAGTCTACTTCACAGTGTTGAGATGGAAATGAAAAAGGGCTGACGTTACACCACAATCCCAATCAGTTCTTATGCAGAGTTCTCACAGTTTGAAGTGACAAGACTGCAACGCAAACGTCTGGATGTGTCAGATATGAGCAAGTCATGAAGCTTTGTTTGAGTTCTGTCCAATATAAATTGAAACAAATTAAAAACCTGCACTACATGTGTTTGTTAAAGAGTCCCCCTTGGCCACGAGGAGAACTGCATATTGATTTTCCTGCCATGGTGACAGAACGGGAGACAGAGGGAAATTGAACTAAGGGTGAGCTAAGGCAATATACAAATGTGCATTAAGACTAAACCAGCATAATAACGGTAGCCAGTAAACTTAAATACTATGGAGCCTGTTTGCCCATGTGCCTTTACATATATTTCTCTTCCTGTACGCACAAGATTCCGATCAAACGTGTCATTTGGAATGCAGCAAACCATGTGACATTGGAACCAATTGCAGGAAAAGTGGTTTTCTCTCCATGGAATATAATGAGTGGCCAAAGCACGCACGCACAGAGTTAATTAAAACCTCAAAACGCCACATCTCCTGTTTGAAAGCTTCATGTGAGGCACTGGAGGAAGAAGTCTTCCTTTGTGTGTGTTTGTGTGTGTGAGTGAGTGAGTATGTGTTTGTGTGTGTGTGTCTTTTTCTGTGTGTGTTTGTCTGTGTGTGTACTTATTATCGAGAGTGCATGCCTACCCTGACTGTGTGCAGAACAGTAAGGGTCAAAGGAGCTTTCTAAACACTTTGAAAAGCAGGAAACCTAGAGAAACAAATAGAAAACTGAGACAGAGAAAAATAAATAGAACCGACATATTTCTCAATTTATTTCTCCATATCCTCCATCCGACTCAGAGGTCGGATGGAGGTCAGAGGTCAGCGGAGTGTGGCTCAGTGAGGTGGTGCGCTTGCCTCCGTCGCCTCCGCCAGCTCTGTACGGAGAACACTGGAATGTCATTAAACGTCTCGGAGCATGAGGATGGGGGAATTCAACAGTGTGTCGGTGTGGTTTGACCCCCTCCAACCAACTCAACACAAATGCCTGTGTATTTATTCATTATGTATTGTGTATTGATTTATACAGAGGCACATGCGTTGATGCAAGCCCCCTCTCCCCCCCCCCCCCCCCCCCCCCCCCCACACACACACACACACACACACACACACGCACACACACACACACACACACACAAATACTTAAGGTACCGAAACAGTAATATTGTTCAGGCCATAATGTTATTGTTGTGGTTTTTGTCATCAATACGGAGTTTGTGTAAAATAAACACAGCGCTGCATTCCCACACCTCACAACTCAAGCTTGGTTATGGCTAATTGTTTAAGTGGCAGGTCACAGATCAGCTTTAAGTATTTGATGTCACTCAGATAATTAGCTTACATGCATTTACTGTCTATTTAAGACAATGAGCCCCTTCGAAAATCTGCTTAGCCTTTTCAGAGGTGGTTTTTCCACTTGCCACTAAACAACAGCTGAACGGTTGTTGTTGACATTTAAACGTACTGAAAAACAGGAAGGAAAATGGGAGATAATTTGTGTTGTTTACTACAGAGTTTATCCCTGAATTGAGTATTTTCTCTCTCCACTCCAACGTCTGAACGGGCTTTTATTGTCATAACTGCCACACCATCACCAATTGACCAACATAAACAACAGGAAATGGTCTCATTTTGAATGCGCAGTGTGAGTATTCAAGGATCGTTCCAATACAGTTGACCTGCAGGTAAAGAACAAAGGTTCATTTCCACCTGGCTAGAATACAGAAATACTGATGTCTCCGGTGAAGACTTAATACCAAATAGAACATGTCCAATATCCTCAGCTGGGCACGATCAGCTTAATGGCTTAATCATCCCTGCTAACAAGCCCCCAACCAACCCCCCCCCCCCCCCACACACACACACACACACACACACACACACACACACACACACACACACACAGGACTAATACTGTGTCCCCCCCCCTTTACCACACACTCACACGCGCACACGAGCATGCACACACTCACACTCCCACACGCAGGCACACACGAACATGAATACACAAACCTGCACACACTCACACACCCACACATGCACACGCAAACACGCACACACGAATATGCACACACTCACATGCACAGAACGCATGCAGACACAAACACGCACGCACACACGGACATGCACACTCACACACGCACACACATACACTCACACATGGATATCCGCAGCACCTGTGTCCTCTGAGCATTCTGGGTGATAGCAGTAAGTGTGTACTGTTGAGGGGACTGAAGGTGTGTGAGGGATAGGTCTATTCTTAACGATGATGTCAGTATGAGTGATAGTAAAAACGTACGGTAATCTTTGCCCTGACACACACACTCTTACAAGTATGCATACACACACACACAATTAAATACACACATACACACAATAAAATATACACACACACAAGCACACAGTCACACATACCCACATTAATATATATACACATATTATGTACAACGGCGCGCTCATCTTGGTTCAATCACATCAGCTATAGAACCATTGTGGCTGCTCTCCCCTCCAGTGTTGTTAATGGGCCCAGGGCTCTCCACCACCCCCACCCAGCCCATCTAGCTCTTTAGAACAGACATCCACCACCACCTCCCCCTCCACCTCCACCACCACCTTCACCTCCACCACCACCACCACCTCCACCTACTTCACCACCACCATCACCTACTTCACCACTACCTCCACCTTTTCCACCACTACCACCACCTTCACCCTTACTTTCACCACCACCACCACCTCCCCCTCCACCTCCACCTTCACCACCTTCACCTCCACCACCACCACCACCTTTACCACATTCACCTCCACTACCACCACCTACTTCACCACCACCACCACCTCCACCTACTTCACCACCACCATCACCTACTTCACCACTACCTCCACCTTTTCCACCACTACCACCACCTTCACCCTCACTTTCACCACCACCACCACCTCCCCCTCCACCTTCACCACCTTCACCTCCACCACCACCACCACCTCCACCACCACCTCCACCTTTACCACCTTCACCTCCACCACCACCACCTACTTCACCACCACCACCACCTCCACCTACTTCACCACCACCATCACCTACTTCACCACTACCTCCACCTTTTCCACCACTACCACCACCTTCACCCTCACTTTCACCACCACCATCACCTCCACCTTTACCACCACCACATTCACCTCCACCACCACCACCTACTTCACCACTACCTCCACCTTTTCCACCACCTTCACCTTCACCACCTCCACCTTCACCCTCACTTTCAACACCACCACCACTACCTCCACCTTTACCACCACCACCACCTTCACCACCACCACCATCCCAAACACCTCCACCTTTAACACCACCACCACCACCACCAGCACCTTCACCACCATCACCACCTTCACCACTACCTCCACCTTTAACACCACCTTCACCACTCCCTCCACCTTTACCACCACCACTACCGCCTTCACCACCACCCAGCCCAGTCAAACTATCCCCTTAGTACCAACTCCACCAACACCAACACCACCACCAACACCACCACCACCACCACATCCTCCACCACCACCACATCCTCCACCATCACAGCAGTGATGAGCAGGATAAGGTAGGAAAGATGATGGGGATTGGAGGATTAGAGGATAAAGATGTAGGAAGACATCTCCTCACACTAGCTGTGTGTGTGTGTGTGTGTGTGTGTCAATGTGTGCACATTATGTATGTTATAGTGGATATGCATATAGTGGCGTGTGTTTGTACGCGTGCACGTAGGAGTGTGTCCGTGAGACCGTGTGGAATGCAGCAGTTTGGCAAACAAAAGGAGGAGAAATGAAATCGCGGTCCCATGTGTCGCAAGGCTGTCCCCCCCGATGAGAGTTACATCTATCAGGTCTCACTCTGGAGACCCCGGCTTCCTCCCATGCCTCTCTCTCTCTCTCTCTCTCTCTCTCTCTCTCTCTCAATTCAATTCTAAAGAGTTGTACTGCCATGGTACATTAAAATTGACATTGCCAAAACAGTTAACAATGAAACAAAGTAAAAAAAAATAACAAAGTTGCCTACAACAAAAAGGTAAAAAATGAAGTGAAATATCCATTATCATCACAGTCCAATAAAGAAGGTGGTGGTGAGGGAGTGAATCTAACTTTATCCCAGGACTGCGCTACAGAATGAGTCTTTGTCCGTTGTCCACATTACTGACCGTTCAATGTTGACGCACAATCAAATATTAAATACTAAAATATATACAGATAAAGTTGTTATGTAGGTTGTATGTGCAATTAATTCTCTCTCTCTCCCATTCATCTGCTTGTTTCTTCCACTCAGAGCCAAATCAATCAGCCACCCACATCATTGAACGAGGTCACGAGTAAACCTCCGTAAACCATGAGGCTGCGTGTCAATATTAGCGCACATACGCACGCACGCACGCGCGCGCGCACGAGCCCACGTATGTGTCCCTTTGCAGGCGCCGCGCTGGACTTTCTGCCACGCTTATGAATAAAGAAGATATTAATCCTTACAACACGGAGGAGGGGATTGGTCGGGGGAAAGGGGGGGGGGCTCTCACACATCAGAGAATGTGTAGAATCCATGAAGCTTTATGAGAGGGACAGAACAATAATGGATGTGATGGCAAGAAACACTGTGTGTGGGGGACGGGGGGACGACACACACACACACACACACACTCACACAAACAGATTTGTTTTCTGTAATGTGTGTGTGTCAACAGGAAACTGTAATCGTGTTTGTGTCTGTGACGCTCCGGCAGGTAGCTGGTATAGTAGATGCCTATCTCGCCTGCTCATCTATTATTCTTCTATTTTTAGAAACAATTTCCTTGCCCGGCCCCATAGTTACAGTTTGACTCCACCGCGGGACAATGGTGCAGTCCTTTTGGAATCCGTCCACTGATACGCGGGCACAGACAGAATAATAGACAAATCTCACAGAAGCCAAGTAAACTAATCCCCCAAAAATAGGCCAGTTTGAAAGCACAATAAATGTTTCGGCCTGCCGTTATAAAGGGCTTTCTAGAGGCGGAGAGGATGGTGCCGAGCCGCTCTTTCACACCAACAGCTGTGCCGCCGACGACTCCCTGGAAACGATCCCGAAGTGCCACTACTGCCCCCTAGCGTCCAGCTGCGGAACAGCACGACTCGTGTTGGGTACTCAGAGCCCACCCAGCCACCCACATATTACTGAAAGGCTAAGGTGTGTGGGTTTTGTGTTGCTGGTTTGAAAATAAAATGTGATTACAACTTCGATCAGAGTGGGTCACGAAATCCACGCTACAGATTTATGTTTATCTATTTTTTTCTCTAGCCTTTTTTCATATCTTGCTATGCCTTCTCAAAAAGCTAAGGATATGGAGAGGGAAAGAACTCAAACGAAGACATGCCAGACCCGGCTCGATTACGTGAACAGTCCGAGCGACTTAAGGGGTGTGGCCCAGGTTGAGGGGAGTGCGGAGCCATGCTCGTCGCAGTCCCCAGAATAAAACAAGCAATTATTCATAAGCCTGTTTGGAGGGGAATCAAATAAGTTGAATAGTGCTGACGTTGCCCTTCAACTCCTTCTCTAAGTTGTCTATATATAAACAACTGGGCCAAGCGTTGCCTTCATGTGTTTGTAATGAAAATGGAGAACTGACGGTTGAACTTTTTTACATCACGGTTGTCCTTGAGAACTCTCTTGAGCAAAAACCAAAACACTACTTGAAGTATTCGATGTTTATTTATGATTTAGCCCCCCCCCCCCCCCCCCCGACGGTAAATGCTATCTTCACCAACATAGCAAGCACGCAGTGTGAACGGAAACAAAACTTTTCCATTCGAGAAACTTTCGGAACTAACCAAAGGAAACGGGATTCCCATCTCCTCTCTAAGAGAAGGGTAACGTGCTGGACGACGAGGCGGAACAGAAAGAGAGAAAAAAAGATGGACGACGAAAAGTGCACATAAGGGAACCCTGAGAGCGGGGGAGGGGAAGGCAGAACCAGGTCAGCGACGGTGCCAGCGGTCCGGCCAGGTCCTGCTGCGTTGCATCAGCACTGACCCGGGCCTATAGTCACACCACCGGCGGTTACATAATCTGGTGCATGGCTGTTTGTCTCCTCCCAGCAGACAGCCAGCAGAACCAGACGAGTACCTTTCATCTCTGCCTCGCCGGCCCCAAATGTGCCCCCTGCAGTGCTGCCAGGACAATTGAATCATGCCTACATGGGAAAGCCCCCTGCTGTTTCCAATGAAGGCATGCCGTTCTCCATGAGCAGAGGGTAGACTGCGGCCGTGTACTCACACACGCACGGACACACACACACACGGACACACACAGAGACACACACATGGACACACACACAGACACACATGTACACACACATAGACACACACACGCACGGACACACACACACACACGGACACACACATAGACACACATATGGACACACACACAGACACACATGTACACACACATAGACACACACATGGACACGCACTGTGTGCGTGTATGTTTGTGTGTGTGTGTGCGTGAGCATGCGTGTGCATGTGTCCATACGAAGCATGCACACATCCACCCGAGCGTTTCTCCATCCTCAGGATCAGGCATCTGATGAGTGCAGCGATGGGTTACTTTATGTTTGTCTTGTTAAGAGAGCAGCTGGCCGTGAGATAGGAGGCTCATTCCTCACTCGTCTGCTCTCCATGCGTCCAAGTTAATGAGGAAAACACCTTGCTGTGCCCAGCCATCGCTCAGCCCGACTGATGGAGACGGGAATAAATGGGACCAGGTCTGTGTCCTCAGTCCGTTTGTCATTTTGGTCGCACATTAAGCAACCATACCTTTCTAATGTACTCCAGTCGTACCACACGCCTCTCCCAAGATCCACCGTGGTTTTACCTGCCGGACGGGCGGTGTCTGTTTCCGGCCTAAGTGCTGTGCTCTCCAGCTCCGCGCTGACAGGCGATATTATTCCTTCCGGTTGACGGTCCTTCAGCCCCATCAGTGTTCACGTACGGGTTCCCTCTGCAAATCCATCTGGCCTCGATCCCGTTGAAGGCCTCTTCAACGGGGAAATAAATGCTAGGACCAATCAATGCTCGGGGGAGGGGGTTCAGTTCGTGACGAACAAGGAGTGCCACAGTCTGCCCGATTAAAAAGAAAACAATGGTGGCGCCCGCGTAGTGTAGCAATAGTTGAAGAAGCACGAGCGTCACTCTAATTGACTGGAGGCCGCCCCATATTTGGGAATCAATTAGGCCTAGGCCTAGGCCAGATATTCATTGCGAAACACAAACAAGAACATCAGGATGATTCCCCGACCAATGTGTCTGCGGCCTCCATTACATCCACAGCCATTCCAGCCTTCTTTGTGTCGCAGACAATCTTTTCTGTGTGTGTGTGTGTGTGTGTGTGTGTGTGTGTGCATGTGCGTGTCTGGTGGTAATTGTTACAACATAACAACTAGAGTCATACGTACTATCTACTGATTGGCAATCAGCTGTTATGTCATACTCAGACCCTCTCCTAATTGGCCCTGCTTTGGTAATAAATCAACATATGAGGTGATCAGTATCAACATCTAGCCGCCAGTTTCGAGGACAGTAGACATTCTGGACTGGTGTGTACACTGCAGACAGCCTCACACAGGCCACCCACCTCCTGCTATTGTTCAGGGTCCTGTCCGGTAAACTTAGCTACATTATGCCACCAGGTTCCGAAACTCATAAAAGCCAATATGACTTGAGCCTGGTTTCACTCTCTTCTCTGTGGCTCCACTATTCCCTGGTGACCTTATTTACAGCGTTACCTGTTAACTAAGCTGAGTTCTGACCTCTGTGATCCAGATATTGTTCCACCTCTGTGACAGCGACTGGCCTGTGGAGACGTCTCCCTGGCTCCTTCAGATCCCAGCTCAAAACCTTTTATTGATTCATCTGAGGTTTTATTCCCTAGCAGTGGAAGCGCTAGGCTCTGGCTGAGTGCATGTGTATGCATGTTGGTGTGCAGGCCACGTCCCTTCAGGTCTGCATATCTTCGGTTTGTTTTGTTTACTGCTGTCCGCACCGTGGATTCGTTTAGGACATTGATCCGCGCTGGTTGTTCTCAATGTGCTTCATAAATACTTTTGATCTGGTGTGCAGGTTTCACCGCTGAATACCGCATCATGCATTCAGTTTCATGAAGGGCATGCCTGGGCACCGGTTACGATTCTACTCTGTGTGTTTGTCGCTACTTGATCGGTCCTCTCCTCTACCAAACCTAGATCAAACCTTCTCCCTGACATGGGGACGAGTCACTCTCATTGAAAATGTGACTTAATGAGCAGGTTGCACAGTGCGGAGGATGAGACAGAGACCCCCACGCCCCTCTCCCCCTGTGATCAGATATATTAACCCTTTACACAATCATGATTCAATTCAGAGTTCATTAATTAATCAAACCTCCGTGTCAAACTGTGTGTCCTGCTCAATTACACCCGTGGCTGCATTCTTCCGCCCAGAATTAACTCCACACACGCACTGATGCATCTACACACACACTCTATAAGCACGTGTACACACACGCATGCACACACGCACACACGTATGTTTTTATCTGCAGGGCTTCAATCAGCGTGCCCTGCTTATCCATTTCAAAGGGAAGCGTTTCCTTAAGATAGAAGCAGCTTACTGCATTTTAGCTGGCGGTACGCCATTGGCACGCGATTACCGCCATGTGAGTATTTGTGTGTGTGTGTTGTGTGTGTGTGTGTGTGTGTGTGTGTACGTGTGTACATATGTGGAAAAACATTGAATTGAGACATACCTTTTGGTCCATTTTCCCCACAGTAACTTTAAGGGCATGACGAAAATATCAGGGACTTCAGTCAGGGTCATCGCATTATTCATTTCGCATTTCGTCGTCTCCAAAATGAAATTACCAGGAACACAATTCATTGAGTAATGACCTACTGACTGAAGGGAAAAAAGCAATTAATTCCAGGGGTGCGTGACGCGTGTGAATATATTATACCTTGGCTGTGTGTCAGAACTCCCTGCCAATCCAGCACCTGTGGTCCCAGGGGCCCATCACACGCAGCCGCCCAGCACCTGTGGTTCCAGGGGCCAGCACCTGTGGTCCCAGGGGCCATCACACGCAGCCGCCCAGCACCTGTGGTTCCAGGGGCCAGCACCTGTGGTCCCAGGGGCCATCACACGCAGCCGCCCAGCGACCAGTGGGCGGATCTCCGGCTGACAGGCCGCCAACGACAGCCACAGACACCACTTGATGTGACACTTTGGTGTGTGAAAGCCAGTGTTATTTTATTTATTCTCGCTTACACACATACACACGCCCACACACTATATACTCTGTCAAGACTGACGAGGTGTTTTCAAGTATGTGCACAGAGTACAGAAGTCCACTTTAACGCGTGTTCTTGTCCAAGGAAAACTTTACCTCCAACCCACTCATCCCCCCCCCCCCCACTCAGTCTCTTGCTCAATGTGTGTCTGTTTGTCTCTCTCTCTCCCTCTCAATTCTTACTAGTAAGAATTTAATTGCAGATAGGAGTATGATTTTCAATATTAGTAAATGTTATTATATGACTATTCAACTATTCAAAATTAAATTGTTACTAGAAAGAATTGCATTTTTACTAGTAAGAATGTAATTCTTCTAGTACAAATGGCATTCTTACTAGTAAGAATTAAAAGATTGATATCTTAAATTCTCATTCTTACCAGTCATTATTTAATTCTGACTAGTAAAAACGGCTTGCCATTTCTGTCTCTGTCTGACTCCTTGTCTTTCTCTCTGTCTCTCTCGCTGTTTCTCTCTGTCTCTCTCTCTCTCTCTCGCTGTTTCTCTGTCTCTATCTGTTTCTCTTGATGTTTTTCTGTCTCTCTCGCTGTTTCTCTCTGTCTCTCGCTCTGTTTCTCTCTGTCTGTTTCTCTCTCTGTCTCTCTCGCTGTTTCTCTCTCTGCCTCTCTTATCTGTCTCTCTTGCTGTTTTTCTGTCTGTCTCTCTATCTGTTTCTCTCGCTCTGTTTTTCTCTCTCTGTCTGTCTCGTTGCACAGCGTTGAGTCTTTGATTGTTATTTCTTGTCCCCCTCCCGTCATCAGACCGGTGGGATCCATCACCGCTGCCCCATCTGTCGCGTTGTACAACTCAATTGTTTCCGCATCACTTCACATCAGAGTACCAAGACACGGTCCAAGTCTGTTGAGGATGATGCAGGTCTTCACTCCCTAATGTTTCCTAAAGTTACTGATGGATGACGCACGTAACGGAGGCTTTGTAACTCAATTCAAATGTAAGATCGCAAAAGAAATAACATTTGTGTCTCCACTCGGGGGGCTAGAGCAAAAAGCATACCAAAATAGTTCATCAAAAAAAGTTCACAAAACCATGAACTTCCTAAAGTCGTTGTTCCACGGCAAATGGCTGTGGTGTTATGGATAATGTTCAGGAAGGTTGCCCGCTGCTGGGTCAGCATGAACACCGCGCGAAATGATGGTTCAATGTTTTATGCTCTTTCCAGATTAATGGTCCATTGTCAAATTTTGAGAAAGAAAAACATTGTTGTAAAGCAATTATTTGGCCACCAAAGATAAGTTTCCTTCACAAGGCAGCAATGATAACGTTCTTCTGAATATCCTTGAACCTTCATAACAAGCACTACAATAATGCGGTCCCCCAAAGAGTACGTCTCTCCCAGCCTTCATCCCTTCAGGCTTGGCATGATAAAAAATACACATATGGTTGATGAATACCAAATGGCTGTGCTTTGGCTTATCCATTGTCCTGTTTCTTTATTGGTTTGCCAGTAATCACCCTCCAAAATAAGACACACAAACTCCCAGTCTGCTCAAAAGACAAAGCACTTCTATTGTCTGTCTGTGTGCCTAATAACTCACAGACTCGGTTCAGAGCTAGACCTGTCTGTCCACGGCCGATCTGTCTCGTGTGGCCGACCCATCCAGGTCCAGGTCTCACCGCTCCGAGCAAGACTCATAAAGAACTGCTACCGCGCGCTCTCATTGGAGCTGCAAACCCAACCCACACACACATCCGGACGTAAGGCCGTCATAAGGGCAGAATAGATAGTGCATGCAGATTTCAGTGTCAATATTCACTAGATAAGGTAAACCAGCCGTGGCTGAATCCATTACGCCGTCCGGCGCCGGCGGTGTGGTGTACCGCACAAACAGGGCTACCGCACTCCCCACGGCTGTGAGGACACCGCTGATTTGGGCTGACTCGGGTCAGAAACAGAGAGGTGCCCGGTGTTTGCTGTAACTGACGCGTGAACGCTGCACAGAGCAGCAACGACGTTGACAGGCATGTGTGGACGGACTCCGCAGACTTGCCTCTCCATTAAAGCGAGGATCAAATCCAGAACGCGCAGGACGGCCGAGCGGAACCATGACCTCAGCACCCTCCGCAGGGTTTCTTTGTGTTTTTAAAGTCACGGTTAATGCATTCAGAGCGCTGTGATCTCAATGAGGGCAGCTCACGGTGGGTAATTTAAAAGTGGGTTTACACAGTGATTGCTCCTGGAAGAAAAACACACAGCCATAATTATCATTAGGCTTGATTCGTTTTTGACTGGAATACTGACTGCATATCAATACTTATGCAGGGTGGGGTATAGAAGGAGAATTGCAACTGACCCAGCAGGGAAAACCAAAAAAAAGAGAAAGTGATGAAAACATGGGCCTTTTTCTTTAAATAATTATGAAATCTAGAAATATTGTGCATAGTAATTGATTTATTGAGGTATGTAAAACATGTAGACTATAACTAAGTGCTATATACATTCATGAGAAAGTCCTATGCAACCGAGTGTCCTTTGGTACAATATCTTTAGTTTAGAAAGAAATTCAGTACATCACAGCAGTAAAATAACTGACTGCTAAAACAAGTTCACATAATCAATGGAAAGTTAATGCGACCCGACTGAAACCTTCGGGACAATGGAAAACGATTAAAATCCCCAGATGAAAAACACAATAAACATGTTGCCTAATATTGGCTTAGGCTTTTCAACCGTACCGAATAAATTAGCATCTTGAGCTAGATAGTTTCTAGAAACGACACAAAACTAGTTTGTCCACTCCTTCTCCACCTTTGGGTCACGTCATATGTCCTGTAGTGTGTACGTATCAGGTGGTCTCGGGATTTCTCAAGCTCTGACAAACTCAACACAAACTGAACTTTGCCACTCTCGTTAACTTCATTCAATTAACGTTGTGCCCAAACAACCGAGACCAGAAATACATTCCCCTCGTAAAATAAAAACATCACTGTCACATAACAAAAGGCTGGCGATGTTTGCAGCCGAATAAAAACATTGATATCGATTTCCAAACAGCAGAGACAACCTCTTAACCAACGGTAAAGTTTCATCTTGGCTCTCAGTGTAACTATCCCTAACTGGGACCCATAATAAACTCAGAGGAATATTGATGCTTTCTTTACAGCTATTTAAATCAGGCTTATTATTTGTTTTATTCCTGCTGTCCATGTGCAAGATAAAAGGAGTGATAAAAATAGGCGTCCCTTATTCTGTCCCATTGAGACTTTACGCCGTCCTTTTGGGCTAGTAAAAATGCCATCTTGATGGATACGGGGGGGGGGGGGGGGGGGGGGGGGGTGAGACACGTGCCTCAGAGATGCTGAGGCAGCGGCAGGCGGAAGAGCAGTGGGAAGATGACACGCACACACACGGGGAGGGGGGGGGGGGTGAGGAGTAGATTACGCTCCGCCGGGTCAAGGCAGGACAGATGAGGGGAGAGCCTGCGACTGGGAATGAGAAGGCAATGCAGGGAACGGGAAACAATATATATACAAAAAATGGGAGCCGAGACAATGATTGGGATTTATGTGTTTAGATAAAAAAATGCATGGGATGATGAAAAAATATACATGCAGAGGAGCCGCACACACATCATAAACAGATGACATATTCTCTCTCTGTCCATCTCCCCTCTCTGTCTCTCCCTCTCTCTCTCCCTCTCTGCGGCTCTAGAAGACCTCTCTAGAAGACTTCTCTAGAATAACTCTACAAGAGACCTCTCTATAATAACTCTCCAGAAAAAATCTCTAGAAAATCTCTCCAAAATAACTCCAGAAGACCTCTCCAGAAGACCTCTCTAGAAGACCTCTCCAGAAGACCTCTCTAGAATAACTCCAGAAAACATCTCTAGAAAATCTCTCTAAAATAACTCCAGAAGACCTCTCTAGAATAACTCTACAAGAGACCTCTCTAGAATACCTCTCCAGAAAACATCTCTAGAAAATCTCTCTAAAATCACTCCAAAATACCTCTCTAGAATACCTCTCAAGAAGACTTCTCTAGAAAATCTCTCTAAAATAACTCCAGAAAACCTCTCTGAAAACCTCTCCAGAAGACCTCACTAGAATAACTCTACAAGAGACCTCTCTAGAATAACTCTCCAGAAAACATCTCTAGAAAATCTCTCTAAAATAACTCCAGAAGACTTCTCTAGAAAACCTCTCTAGAATAACTCTCCAGAAAACATCTCTAGAAAATCTCTCTAAAATAGCTCCAGAAAACCTCTCTAGAAAACCTCTCTAGAAAATCTCTCAAATAACTCCAGAAAACCTCTCTAGAAAACCATTATAGAATATCTCTCCAGAAAACATCATGAAATTATTGATGTGTCCCCACATAAGAGGTAAAATAACTCTAGAAAACCTCTAGAAAACCTCTCCAGAAGACCTCACTAGAATAACTCTAAAAGAGACCTCTCTAGAATAACTCTCCAAAATACCCCTCTAGAACACCTCTCAAGAAGACTCCATCTCCCCTCTCTGTCTCTCCCTCTCTCTCTCCCTCTCTGCGGCTCTAGAAGACCTCTCAAGAATAACTCTACAAGAAACCTCTCTAGAATAACTCTCCAGAAAACATCTCTAGAAAATCTCTCTAAAATACCTCTCCAGAAGACCTCTCTAGAAGGCCTCTCTGGAATACCTCTAAATTTCTCTTTAGAAGACCTCTCTAGAAAATCTCTCTAAAATAACTCCAGAAGACCTCTCTAGAATAACGCTCCAAAATACCTCTCTAGAATACCTCTCAAGAAGACTTCTCTAGATAAAAAAATCTCTCTAGAATAACTCCCCAGAGACCTCTCTAGAAAATCTCTCTGAAATAACTCTCCAGAAGACCTCTCCAGAAGACCTCTCTAGAATACCTCTCCAGAATACCTCTCTAGAAGACCGGCCGGTGGAAGATCTCCCCAGAGGCCAGCCGGCGTTTCAGCTCCTTCAGCAGCAGCTGCCTCTCCCGCTCCGCTCCCTTCATGAAGCCCCGGTTCTCCTGGGCCCGCCGGGACAAGTAGGGCATCACTTTGTCCACGGGCCCGTAGGGGACGTACTTGTAGACCGGGAAGCCGGCCTGCCCTGCGGCGTGAGAAAGGAAAGTAGAAGGAGAGAAGGGAGAAGTATTAGAGAGGCAGTCTGGCTTTAAAGGGATGGAGTTGCTGGATATAAGCACCGTAGCTCGTGGAGACTCTGGGAGGCTGCAGGATAAAAGGAGGGTTTAGAAGGTGAACCCACTGAGTCGGACCATGCAGAGAAACCTTTCACCCTCCCTCTGTGTGTGTCTCAAAGGAGGACACTCTTGTTTTGTGAGTCGGGAGAAGCAGCACTGCAGCGTGACCTGCTCTGTGTCGACGAGAAAGCAAAGCCCCGCCGACGCCGGCGGGGATCGGCCGGGGGGCCGGGGGCCTCGCCTGACTCCTCTGCCGAGGACAGCTGCCCATCGTCTCGTTTCTCCTGAACGCCCGACCCGCGATGAAAGCATGCCGCCGGGGGCATGAGTTGGTGCAGACAGTTTGTCGATGCAGACGGCCGGCACTGAAAGGTCAGTAACCCGCGGCACCTGCCGGGGCGCTACAGTAACCATCACGAGTAAGATGCCGTAATTGGAGAAAAGAAACTGCCGATCCAACAGGAGCCAGACAAACGAATAATCAATCGCAATTCAATGAATAGCATAAGGTCAGCCATAGATGGGCCCTTTTTTATGTGGATGTGTTTGCGAATGAAAGTGCAAAGTGTGTGTGTTTGCTGTGTAGGCATGTGTGGGTCCATCTATCTTCACTCTTACCCAGTGGGAAGCTGATCTGGTCACACATGCCAAGTAGCTGGCCGAAGGAGACCTTTCTCTCTGCTGGAGCCAGGCCTAGCTCATTCATCCTGGGGGGGAAACAAAGTTTTAAACCCTAAAGAGTTTCAGGGAGAAGGAGAGCCAGAGGGCAGTAGAGAGCGACCGCACAGAGGAGATAAGGTTTAACAGGAAACACGAAGAAAAGTAAGAGAGCAGAGACCTCAACAAAACCGGTGGGAACCCGGTGGTTCAAGCAAGAGAGATGTGAGTAAATACAAGACGAGAGGAATAAACGCACAAGAGTGAAAGACAGAAATGGAGACAAGGGAGGACAAGGGAAGAGGGATATAGATCAGAGATCATGAGATATATATATATATATACATATATATATATAGGTTTGTGTATTCTTCCACAGATGTCGGGATGTAGTAGGAGCAGCCTGCTAGAGAGCAACATGGTGGATTCCATCCCAATGAGAGGAATAAGGATGAAATGAAGTATGTTTGTCAGGTGGATTCAAAATCAGTAGCCCGGTTTAATCTAGAGAAATATTCTACAGCATTTCTTTAATCTAGTTTGTATCTAGATTAAACTAACTCATCTGTTCACACAAAGGGCACGAGACGCTCCCAATCGTCCCAGCCTGCCCAGCGCGTACAGGGGCGGTTTACGGGAGATGCCCGCTCATATGCCCACATACAGGCTCCAGGCTGGAGCCACATCCATGGAGAGCACAATTATTATTGGATAATGGCACAGATCACGTTTAATGATAGGCTAGGATTCAGACTGGTAATAAACCAGGCACAGCATGGCGATGTTTCATAAGCCATCCCGACTGTTTGGACGGAGGAAACGTCTCGCTTTGCATCTCACTCTCACATGCGCTTTGAAATTGCGATTTGAAGATTCAGAACGGTTGTGTAAACAGGGTTTATGTTGTGTGCGTGTGTGTATGTGTGGTGTTAGCTCCTCAGTGTGTCTGTGTGTGTGTGTGTTACCTCCTCAGTGTGTGTCTCACGGTGTCCTCGTTGTGACTCGCCACCATCACATTGGCCTTCCTGCTGAGTGAGATCTCCTCCAGCAGGAGGTCCAGACACCTACACACACACACACACACAAACACACACAAACACATACACACGTTGCCATGGGAGGGTGTCACATGACGTCTAGCACATTCCAAGATGCCATCTTTGAGCTTTCTCATCTATTATAATAATAATAATACGAGTCAATGATTATGGAATGTTTGGTCAAGAAGTACCAAGATGGCCGCTGGAACTTCTTTCATGGAACTTAGTACCACAGCATGTGATGTCTTTGCCTCGACCCTAATGGCCGAGCATTGGAATACGAGTATTGATAAAACACAGCTAATGAGTTCAGTTCAGACACAATATATAACATCCATCTAAGCGGACGCTGGTATCAGTTTGGTGGAGTTTTGGAATGATATCCAATACCAGAAAATAATATTAATAATCAATAACAGATCAGATGTGTTCTTTATCAATACATTGTGCTGACAACATATCATGTCGGTGGTTTCAAGCAAAGTATATATTATTAATAATCAATAACAGATCAGATGTGTACTTTATCAATATAATGTTATATATATCCCATATTGTGCCGTATGTATTTAATCTGGAGGATCCCATCTTCTTGTCATTCCGGACGATGAACGGACGGATGGTTGAACGCCACGCCCCCTCCCACCTGTGGTACATCCGATTGGTGGCCTCGTAGTCCGGGTTGATGGGGTCCTCGTAGCCCATCAGGCCGGCCCGCTCTCTCTCCTGGTGCATGTAGGCCCCCCGCACCAGCTTGGCCCCGAAGCACCAGCCCTGGCGCCGAGACCGCTCCACATCCACGCTCAAGTTGGCGTAGGCCCCCTGCAGGTGGTCAGAGGGATGACACGCTGTGGAGCGCAGTCCCCACCGCTTCATGCACTGGAGGTATTCATGTTTAGGAAGATGCTGCATGTTCCTTGTGAGGAATAACACCACTACCCCCCCCCCCCCCCCCTCCTGTTTCCAGAACATTTCCAGGTCAGTTTTATTCGTACGGCCTTTCAGCACAGTTACTGTATCAAAGGGCTTCACTGGCCACATGTTAATACCCCCACCTAGCCCTAGGGCCTGGAAGGGCCTAAAGGAATAACTCCCCAAATCCAAGGGCAGAAACCCTGAGAAGGAACACAGAAGAGATCTTCCAGCCAGAGACAGTTAGGAGTGTGATAGAGGCTGATGTGCAAAAGTAATGTTAGCAATGATAAACAAGCAGAGCACGGTTAAAGGTCCTTGCCATTGGGTGTACTACGGTAGTGAATAGTGACCTGGAGGTAGCACTGGTAGGTGTACTACGGTAGTGAATAGTGACCTTGAGGTAGCACTGGTAGGTGTACTACGGTAGTGAATAGTGACCTTGAGGTAGCACTGGTAGGTGTACTACGGTAGTGAATAGTGACCTTGAGGTAGCAATGGTAGGTGTACTACGGTAGTGAACAGTGACCTTGAGGTAGCACTGGTAGGTGTACTACGGTAGTGAACAGTGACCTTGAGGTAGCACTGGTAGGTGTACTACGGTAGTGAACAGTGACCTTGAGGTAGCACTGGTAGGTGTACTACGGTAGTGAACAGTGACCTTGAGGTAGCAATGGTAGGTGTACTACGGTAGTGAACAGTGACCTTGAGGTAGCACTGGTAGGTGTACTACGGTAGTGAACAGTGACCTTGAGGTAGCACTGGTAGGTGTTCAGGATGAGGGGCTTCTGGCGGTTGTAGACCCTCTGCATCTCCAGGGTCAGATAGCTGATCGCCGGCTGGAGGTACGTCTGTTCTGCGTCCACCATCAGGCGAACACCGTTCTCCTCTGCATGCTGACACACACACACACACACACACACACGCACACACACACACACACACACACACACACGCACACACACACACACGAGAGACGGGCCATCAGGGTTAATAATGACAAGAGGGGTGCTTTACATTATCCACAGGGACCGCCATGTTTCTTTTCATGAATGATCACGTCATGTTAACTGAAGTGCTATGGACTAACACTCTAAATCTCTCCGTGTAAACACTTTAAATTAAGCTATAATAATAACCATAATAACTCGCCGGCCGGCTCAAGCGTTGAACACAGGCTGCTCCACGTAGATAGAGTAGAGCTGAACAATAACACTCCATCAGTGAAATGCACACGAGCAGAACGCGCTACATCAAGTGGAGGGTTCATCGGCATCGACGCCGGCGGGGAACGCTAGGAAGCGACTGCTGTAGCCAGCTTCTCGAATGTGTTGCGTAGATTAGGACAGTGTCGGTTCGTCCCAGTGCTTTATGAAGTATTGTTTGTTTAGAATGATTCATCACTGGGGTGACAACAGGGGGGGGGGGGGAAGCTAGCTAACTCACTGCTATCGCAAACGTCTTTATAGCAGGTAGAAAAGGAGCTGTTAAAATATAGTAGGGTGGAATACATGATTCATCGTGCAACATTTGTTCGTGTCTTTATATTCACGCCTGGTATTAACATGCCACTCTGGATTCACGAGTCTATGGATATGCTTTTGAATATATCGATACTCAGGTCCTCTGCATTAGCATTTAGTGTGGAATAAATGTCAAATAGTGAAAGAAAAATGTTCCAACATCCTCAGAGAACCACACTTCACTTAGGAAAATAATAATTTAAGAATGAAGGAGCTCTACGCTACAGTAAGTAGTCCTTCTACTGCAGTCTACCAGTGAATGCATTAAGCTTGATATACAGAATCTATTCTGACATTAATGTCCCCAGGGACACTAAAAAAATAATCACTTGCGTGCCATACATGCAGCTACACGGAGTGCGGTGAAACATATCGAATGATACCAATAAATAAACAACTACATTGATTGTGGGGCTCTGCATTTTACATTTCATTGGCATCTCTTGTATCACTCTGACTTGTGAATGTGTGTCCCTGCAGCAGACTTGTCTCTACTGAGTGACGGCCTGTCGCAGGTGGAGTAGGCTTGATGGATGGAGAGTGACACGCTGAATGTGTTTACACAATGTGTAACCAAGCGCACGTCTGCAGAGCCCAAGGACGACTGGACTCAGTGCTACTTATTGAGAACTAATCTCAGATCTAGCAGTCCTGCTGTATTAAAGCAGAACTTCTGATCCAGCAGTCCTGCTGTTTTAAAGCAGAACTTCTGATCCAGCAGTCCTGCTGTATTATCAGATTTTAGATTATTTATATAAAATCTATAATCCGATTTATGAGACTGGTGGAGAACTGTTCATTGTATACTTGTATTTTTTCCAGCTTCAAGAGGCCTACAGATGCCACCCATTCCACTGTGCTCACACCACTGCATCCCTACACCCTTCATGTTCGTTTCCTTCTCTTTACAATTGTTTTCCCTGCTTTTCCTTTGTTTTCAGTTTTTCCAGTAAAGCGTCTTTGGGTGTAAATCCAACATATCCTTATTACCTGGTCTATAATCAGTTCATGTAATTCACGCTGCGCGTGTTTTTCTAGCGCAGCAGTCTGGTGTTCGTGTCTGACGGAGCAGCACTAAACGTACCTTAGCCAGCGCGTCCATGCGCTGCAGGATCCTCTTCATCTGCTTCTCCTCCTCAGCGGTGAAGTGGCCCAACAGAGGCACCAGCTCCCCTATCTGGACCAACAACCACCAGGACACACGAGTGATGACCACAGTCCAATCTAAATCCATCAACAAGTCCAACCAGTTTATTTTAACCAGGTGAAAGTAGTAAAATAACCTTAATCCATGATGCTCATGAATTAAGCATTCATTTTTATTTTAATGGCTGAAAGTAATTTCATATTTGTAGTTGTGAACTGTGAACTCAAATGTGTAAAACATCATCACTGCGTCTGGTGATGACCACATTATTATTGTTTCAACATGGAAATGAAGAAGACTGGCTGTTCTTCCCTGACCCAGGACCCAGTTGTTGTTTTATTAGTAATTAGTGATTTCATAATTGTCCCTTTTTGTTTTACCACTTTCGACCCCTGTACCCACCCCGACGTCTGGGACAGAGAGTAGGTGGGATGTGTCTGCTCTGTTGTCAATCAGGCTGTCCCAGTCCAGAATATCTATGGTGCTGGCAAGACACAAGATAAAACACAACGCAGATTAGCATTGCAAAGTTCAAGCTGATTCCTCTTTATGTTTGTGAGCGACGACAGATTGTTTATGAAGGTTATTCATGTCTGGACCCTTAAAGTCCTCAAATAATTGAAGGTGTTTACTTGTGTGTTTAATAATTACCTCGGCTACAAAAAATATATATTTTGTTGTCATCATACAGCCATAACATCATAAAACATACAACCAGTAAATGCTTTTTTACTGATTGCATCCAGGAAAGATATAAATGAAAGAATTCTTAAATAGTTTCTGTTATCAAATGGTCAAAATAGAAATATCCTGTTAAGCAATACATACATACATCACAAAAGTCTAATCATGACGCAAACTACAGTTTTTCAAAAGGAAATATTTATGAAATATTTCAGGTTCGGGTAAACAGAAGAAGTTGGAATTAGCAACGTACCCTCTGTGCATTCAAAGACATTGACGAATGAGTGCAGGAAATGAGTGGGAGCGTGTTTAGCCTATGTGTCTACACAGAGGTATTTGGTTGGAGACATCTGCTGTTAATGTACACAATGTATCTCACACGGTACATATCTTCCTACCCAGACGAGTTCTGCATTGTGTCAGTGAACCAGCCGTGGAAGTCCCCCTTTGCTCCCAATCTGGTGAGAAACTCCTGAATAAATGAAACGGAGCAAATGCCTTGTAATGCACATGGTCAAGTCGGCTCTTATCCTAAAACAAACCCACTGCAATACCGCCCATTCTACGCAGCTTCACGAGACCGTCCAGATATTCACATTTTGTGTTTCGCAATGAAAGTCTGTCTGGCCTTATCTAGACAGTAATTGTTTTCAATGATGGCCTCCACCTTCCTTTGTTCAAGATACTCCAGTAATAGATTACTGGAAGTAAAGCGAAAACATATTCTAATTGGCAAAAACCTCTTTTAACATACACGTCCATTTCGGATAAAAACGGTTTTGATTGCGCCGTAGATTGCTACAATCTACTTAGTGCTTAGTGAACTCCCTCCTGAGCACTGTTCGGTCCTAGCATTTAAAACATCTGAAAAAGGCTTTCGACGGGATTGTGATCAGACTGATCTGCAGGGAGAAACCGAACGCGAAGTCTGACATCGTCTCTGCGTGCTACGATGGGCATCAACGAGCACTTATGTAGAGAGTCCACTAACAAGTGGAAGGATAACTGATCGTATTAACTCTATACTACTCTATTGCAACCCGAGCTTGACGTACACGCTGGCAGTCAGGGAGAAAACGCTGACCTGCAGTACTTTGAGCTCCAGCTTTTGCTCCAAGGCCTCCTTGTTGCTGTTTCCTTGCTGAGCCGCCAGAAAGCTGAAGAATCTGCGCCATTTCACCAGAACCTCAGAGAGCCGGAGCTTAAGAGAATTTAAGTGTGTGTGTGTGTGTGTTGGGGGGGGGGGGGGGGGGGGGGGGGGGGGGGGTTGAGAGAAAGGACAGACAGGGTTTCCTCAGCACATGTCAACACACCCTATCACATGAGGCCTTTTTAATCCTCTCGCTGCACTTACCAGGAACTGAGGCCGACCCAGCGCTGTCATTTTGATGGCGGAGAATCCCTCCAGGGCACCCCCACCTAGGAGCCACTTATACTTAGCATCTGATTCAGCAAGCACTGCACAGCCACCAGCGGCTATCATTGTCATATCACATGTGGGGGGGGGGTAATGAAACACATCTCCTGACTGGGTGGAGACTCACCGTACGGTCATATGATCCGAGTATAAGCACTTAACTGCAGCTCACATTTGGCGACGGCCTACATTGACCTGTGACGCCCCGCTGTGTTTGGTTACTGCTAGAGAACAGGATTTACTAGGCCTACTATTTATTCATGTAGCTGAGGCTTCAACTCCCAGTGAACTCATCAGGCACATGTCACCGAGGAGCGGTGACATGTCACAGGGCTATTACAGGCATCTCGCTCAAGGATGCTTGCAGGTAGGCTGCAGACATCGGGGATGGAACCAAGAACCTTTCTGCTGGGAGTCTTACCACGCTGACCTCAGCTGCGCTACCCTGCACCCAGACTATAGGAAGGAGGTGATAGGCGAAGGTTCGTGTGTCGTAAAGGCGTAGCTTTGCCTGACGTGCCTTTTGTGCTCGCGTTGACAATAGCGCCGCACCGTGCGCTAGCTCACCAGATGCTTTGATGCACTCGAGGAAGGGCTCCACGCTCTGGTCGCACTTGGCTTCATCAGCATATAAATACGAGCCGGCTTCAGCGAATCCCCTGCGACGCTCTCCAAACGGCGTGTTCACTTCGTGGTCGCCTTCTCTGTGGTCTGCCCCTGGGGGTCAGGAACACGTTTGCGATCGCAGTTACTTCGAATTACATCATGTCCCCGCAATATTGAGGACAGCACGGCGAAACTTACCCCTGTTAGTATTGTCCTTGGTGGAAATGTATCGGCTGAAAGAAAGAGTAAATAGAAAAATAAGAAGGGTTTACATTTGAACTCGCGCTTAAACAGCGAATCCACACGTCTATAGCTTGTGTAAATAGTTGGTGTAGACAAATACAATCTGGAAATGAGTCACAGGGATGAAGGGAGGAGCTTTGCTTATTATGAGCAAAGTGACGGCTATTTTGTTTGTATTTCTGATGGCAAAATGACATGTCATAAAACATTGTATTTGACAAGATTGAAGTACACTTTTCAATGTGCTTTGCATTGCATGTAGTGCTGCTCTAGGTATAGACCTTACAGAGAGACCAGTTCACGATTGCCAGAAATACGTGGGAGAGAGCCATCAATGTAATGTTGGACATGCAACTAAATGTAGTTGAGCACCCAACAACTGCAGTTCTGTGCCAGGGCATTATGCAACGATACTAGGGCTCTGTTGGTTTTGGCTATCACAGCCTGTTCCGCTGCTTTAATAGTGGACTTGTGTATCGCTATGATGATAAAAATACCATGGCGTTCATGGCTAGCCAAGGACAGCCGAGGTGTGCTAACCCCAGAAAAGCTCTGTTCTAGCCTCTTTTATAGCGCTGTGCCCTCCCTGAACGGTGCCAGCTAACCTCTGGACCTCAATCTGTCAGGGGACAGTACCACACATGTGCAGAGGCAGCCAAGATTAAAGGCTGGCTCAGGTTCGCAAAAGTCTGGAGATGGAACACAGGAAGTTATTCATGCACGCGATTGGTTCCCTTCAGGGGAGCCAAAGCCTATGCATGTGTTTGTTGCTGTAATCTAGAATCAGCGGAGCATGGGATCTCACAGACAGAGGATTCCTCGTTGTATCAGGATCACCTTCACGACATTACCGAAAATCCTTTTAACCTATGTGTTTTGCTGGCAGGCGCGGACTAATGTCTCTGGTATCTTGACAGAGCGTTGCAGCGCCTGTCAAACCTGGCCGTCCGGGATCAAGCTCACTTCCTGCCTTCTGTCTGCAAGGCCTGGGTTGGCTGTGAGAAAGGCTGTCTGACTGAGGCCTGACTCCAACTCAATACCTCAAGTCTAACCTGTCGCTTTGTTGAGATTGGGAGATATTATTCACATGGTAGTAATACAAGTATGAATGAATAACAACTTTGGACTAAACTATGAATCGGCTTGATAATGGCGTTGCTAAACTTACCAGAAATATCTAGGTTACCATATCTGACCTCCAAGAGTTGGACATCTGTATGTGAGATAAGGGGCACTGCACACTAGATAAGCTGCTTCAGTGGAGGTACTTAAGCTCAGTCTCACTTCACAAGCACAGACAGTGTTGACAGAGTACTGATTGCTAACCTAACGAGATGATCTATTCCAGTCCCTATGAAATGGACCTTCCATCTTGGGGTTAGAAATGCGTGGACTGAGTGGTGTCTATGTTGCTTGTGGAGACGCTTGCATATTGGTTTGTCCCATTACATTACATTTATTTAGCTGATGCTTTCTTTTGTCCAAAGCAACTTAGAATAAGTGCATTCAACTGTGAAAATACAACCCAAAAAGTGCAAGAATCCTGCGAGTACATAAAATTCATCAAATAAGCAAACTGCTTCAAGTACTACATTATAGAAACAAGAAGCAACTTTTTTCATATATATATATATATATATATATATATATATATATATATATATATATATATTATTTTTTCAGTTTTCAGCCTTTGGCGGAGATGTGCAGGCTTTCAGCTGTCCTGATGTCAGTGGGGAGCTCGTTCCACCATGGTGGAGCCAGGACTAGAAGGGTTTCAGCTGTCCTGAGGTCAGTGGGGAACTCGTTCCACCATTGTGGAGCCAGGACAGCACACAGTCAGGGTTTAGTTGAGCAGCTGCTGGGGTCCCTTGGTAGGGAGGGATTAGCAAGCTGCCATGAAGCGTAGTGGACGGTCTGGGGGTGGATAGTGGACGGTCTGGGGTGGATAGTGGACGGTCTGGGGGTGGATAGTGGACGGTCTGGGGGTGGATAGTGAACGGTCTGGGGGTGGATAGTGGACGGTCTGGGGGTGGATAGTGGACGGTCTGGGGGTGGATAGTGGATGGTCTGGGGGTGGTTTTATGGGGGCAGACCACACTGAAATATATCAGAGTATGGTTCTGTAGCTAAGCCATAATGTTAGAACATGCACCTTCTTCAGAACCCTGTGAACAACATGCTTACTGTAGCTGGTCCTCCTGGTTCTCCTCTGGGCTGATGTCCTCCTCCACGCTGTAGTCCAGAACGGACCCTACTCCGAACGCCTGGTTCTTCTGCAGCAGAGGCCTGATAGCTCGGTGGTCCTCTCCCGCCACAAACTGACCGTAAAACGTCATTTTCATCAACTGCTCAAAGGCCCACTGGCCCAGAACCTTCTTACCCAGGTCCATTATCTGGAGGAGACCAGAGAAAACATGAATAATCATAGTCATAGACCTGTATTTTCTTTTATTCACTAAGCCATTCTAAAATGGCTCGCCACCAGAATGGCTGGACCAGCTAATGATGTAAAGTTGTTTAGTGAAATATCCAGGTAAAAACAATTGCACGTTTATATACTTTCCAATTCACTAGAATTTCCCAAATGCAACCTTGAGCTACCATGGCTTCCATTCCACCGCCACTTAAAGCCTAAATGATGCCGCCACCAGCAGGCTGTTCAGCAGACGCCTCTTCCCTCTTCCCGGAATAATTAAACCGCGGATTTAATGGCCCCATCGATTCTGGGGATCTCGTGTGCTCTTAATAAGAGCGAAATTGGCCTGTCTGGGAATCTGTGCAAGAAGAAACTCAACCTGCCGTCCACACGGAGCTAAATTAAAAGTATTTGTATCCGCTCATGTATTATGTAGCTCTCCGCCGGATCGACGGCTAAGTCTGGCCCTGGACGCGTGTCAACGCCGCGGCTTCCAAAAAGCATGGCGGCGACGCTATTGCTGGAAAGGATGCTTCCATTCTTAAAATAGAGCGGCTTGTAACGCGATGCAAGAATGTGTGAGGAGAACTTGACTAACGAATACACTTGGAAAGAACACTAAGATAACTTTTAAAGAAGGCCTAAGGAACAAAAGAGCCCTATATTTAGGTAGCATTTTAGTTGGTGTAATTAGGTTTCTGGCATCGAGCTAGGCAGTCTTTTGTTTGTTTACTGTCAGTACCAAACTAGACCTAACTGGCTTCTGTAGTGCATACATTTGGCCTATATATATATATATATATATATATATATATATATATATATATATATATATATATATATATATAATAGATCCAACTATTCAGCTTTTTTGTCATTTGAAGGTAACCTCTGTAATGAAATACCTCTTTATTCTTATCCACCAGGATGGCATAGGAGCAGAGCTTTAACACAAGCACACTCCTGAGGAGTTCTAACGAGTCTTTGCTTTTGTACGCCTCCTGCGTCTGCTCGAAGTCCACGGAGGTGTCCGCGGGCCCGGCACCGCCTCTCCTCGGCCGGGAGGCTCGCTCCCGGGGTTGTTTAGGGCGCTCGTTGTCGCGCTGGGGTCCGGTCGCGGCGATGCTGGAGCCTAGTCTTGCATTTAGTCTTTTAAAAGTCGGTGCCAAGTTCAACCCCGTCCGGGCCAATGCTGGCACCGTCTTCACAACATAGGACATGATATCGCGGAGGTCACACGGACGAAAGTCAAAGTACAAACGTCAAGGGTTGAGCTCAAGAGCAGGCGGAATGAACCGAAGGTCGTCTGGGTTCGGGTTGTTTTCAGAACTGTCCGTTTTCACCCAAAGGAGCACATTTAAAAGTAACTGCTTTCATTCAAGAGCGCGTGTCGATAGGCGACTGTAGGTGTGACGCGGGTGCAGTTGATGACGTAGCAAATCAATAACAAGCGTGACATGTAATGTAGGCCTACACGTGAGCACGAGTCATCGCAAAAGTCGAATATGGTCGCAAAGAATTTACACGATTCACATGGCAGCAACAGAGAAAATAGAATACATTTGAGTAAAACATATTCAGGCCTCTATATATCCTAAAACACAAAAAGTACGGTAAGCCAATAAAAAATAGCCCTGTATAAATACGTATGTAGGCCTACAAACAAAACGTGTACCATGTTTGCGTGCCATGACAGTCCTATATAGTTGGGATGTTTTTCGTATTGAACAGACGAGGGCGCCATTGTCCTACATAGTCATTTATTGCGATCCCACACCCATCCATATTTCTAATATGAAAATACATTAGACAAATGACCAAACATTTTTGTTTCGAAAGTCTACTGGGAATAAACTAAATATTGTGGTTGAGGCGTTTTGCTACAGCCTCATTTCTGCTTCTTAGGATGATGACATTCCTGAGAGGAGGGGGATGATGATGTTGATGATGATGAAGATGTCGTCTAATGATCTAAATTGCATTATTGTGAACGTGATAGTCTGTTTGTATTGCATTTGTATTAGTTTCATTGTATGTTAAACCTATTCACACCAACCAACCGTTGCATTGAATGTTAGACCTGTAAGACGAGATAAGACGCTGGTATAGAAGTCGCCTGTTGAACACAGGCCGCGTCCATTTGGCCGCCACGCATGGCGCACAAAGCTTAGCCACGGCAACCTCGATCCCAGGCGTTCTCGTCTCACGACGGAACGCCTGGAAAGAGATGCATAAAATAAGCGTTATTGGCGAGAAAGAGAGGGCGGGACTTTCAGTTACATGGGTCTAGCAGGTAGAGAAGGAGGGACTTCCGATAGCAGGGATATCCGTTTCTGTTACATGTTTCAGATTTTGCTTTGTTTAATTATTCGTAAGAACTCCATATGTATCGACCTTACCGTTGTTGTTATTCTTGTTGTGTTCTAATTATTCTCGCTCTGGGGACTGTTAACTGACGTTCACGGCTTATATAATCAAGAGACCGGAGTTTGCATTACGGTAGACCGGGATAACCCTACAATTCAGGATCCTCTCTCAGCCTACCCTAACGGTGGCCAAGGATAGAGTAACAAATCAGGAATTTCCCTTCTGCCACTCCTGAGAGCGCAAGAGACGACAAAAGTTACGGATTAAACCCCTCTCCTCAGAGAGTGGCCCAAGAAAGGACACAAAATAACAGTTTTAGGTTTATCGAAACGTTTGTTCCAACGCAGTCAGGACATTTCCGGCTGAAATAAAACTTTTTTTCTATGGGATGTTTAGACCCGTTGGGTGTACGACACGGCGACTTTTTTTTTCCTTTTCTTCCTTTGAGCAATCTTTAAGGAGTTGATGTCGCACTAAGGAAGCTTCTTCTAAAACATTCCCCGTTGCGACCTCCGTTCGGTGGGAAAGAGGAGATTGGGAACCTGTTGTGAAGTCGTTTTTTTTGTACACTTTCTTTGGCCGTTGGGTTCGTGGATGACGTATAGGGTGGCACGTTTACTTTCTTTTTATGAATGCGGATTCGGTTTTGTTCATGAAGTAAAGTCGATGATAGGTTACATTAACAGCACTGCCGGATTTAGTGTGCGAACGACTCGCTTTGGCCACAATAGAAAAGCCTCGCTGTTAGAGCCATAGAGGCGACTAGAAGGATGCATCCTTATGTACAATGGCATTGAAGAACTCTTTTGCATTTGTTGCGGTGGTTTCTTTCTTTATTTGCTGCTGTTTTGGCCAAGAACTCAATCCGAGGGGCAGGAATGTATGCAAGCCACCGGGGTAAGTATTTGCCCATCTGCAAACTAATATAGGCTTACTAGAAAATCTCATTTTTCAAGAGACAGGTATACGCGCAACAACCGTTGAATGGCGGTTAAAGAGGCGTTGAAGATGATTATGCATTATGCGGTTTATTTGACTTGATAACATGCTTTCTCTACGACTTCGTTCTAGCAATGGAAGGTGGGGGGGGGGGGGGGGGGTTGATGAAAGCGGTCATCCAGATGTGCACGGAGCCCATTGGTTACATTGCACTACAGGGGGCGCTAGAAGTGACCTTCAGAGAACTTACAACAGCTGTCGATCAAAATGTTTGGGATGTAGGCCTGACCTACCTTTTGGAACTTAACTTCCAGAAAGGGTGATTTTGATTGGGCCCCCTGTATTATGAACACATGTTTCAACATTATAGAAATACACATTTCCATACAATATTTCAGGATGGTGGATCAATGATACTGGTGTTTCAACTGTTACTGACGCATGTCATTCGGATGGTTGGCTTGGCATTCACTTGTTTCTTTTTCCTTTAGAGTGTGAACCGCTTCCAAATGCCTTCTTAAAGTGTACAGTCTCACTCGACATCAGTGGTTTCGACCTCTCAACCCCATCACTGGTCATATTGGTTGGTTGGTTAGTATTGGATAGATGATTGTGTTTATAATTGCCGACCTACGTGTCGAGCAGTTTGTCCCAGGATAATTTGGATCTTGTACATTGTTGTCCATGTTGCATGTATATTATCTTGCCCTCTGCACTAGGCAGACATGTGATGATGGAGCTGTGATAGAAATCATGTGCTCATTCCATATGAAAGAGCTCCTTGTTCCTGCAGTTTGACCTCACTAACACACTGTCTGAAACATATATGTAGGCCGACCAGTAGAAAATTGGATTGGGTCCAATAACCCTTTAGAATATGTGGGGGGAAAATGGAGTTTTAAACACCATAGGTCTGTATTTTATGAGTTTGTTATAAACGATTTAAATTGTGGTGACCGTGTCCATATAAGGTGTGTGGAATGATGTCACACATCACCTACATGTTTACAAGTTCCTTTCATTCTTTAGCGGCTATTCAGCGACACATGCATTCATTTAACCTCTCCTCTCTGTCTGTCTGTACGTCAGCTCATGGAAGTGGGTATCGTCAGTGCTGTCTCCCTCCGTTCCATCTTCTCTCAGTGTGTGGAAGTCCAAACGCATTGTTGCTGAATGAGTACAGCAATAAGCACAGCTATTGAACGGCTGGGAAGTTGATTCATTTAGAGTAGAACAATGATGAAAGACACAATGATGGCGGCAATGACGACACACAATCACACACATACAAACATAACTGCTTTAATTGCTTTTGCAGCAACTTAACACAACTGGCTCTCAACACAATGCAGAGTTAATGTTGAGATGAATAAATGAAAGATGAAGCAGGGTTAACCCCAAGCCATGACATCAAGGCCAGAAGAGCCACGGCTCTGTCCTCTGATAGAGGTTGCTGGTTCTGGGTTAACTAGTTGATTGTTCTGGATAGCTAGTTGATGGTTCTGGGTAAGCAAATGGTTCTGGGTTGGTTAGTAGATTGTTCTCTGTTAGCAAGTTGATTGTTCTGGGTTAGTTAGGTGATTGTTCTGGGTTACGTAGTTGATTGTTCTGGGTTAGCAAGTTGATTGTTCTTGGTTAGTTAGTTGATTGTTCTAGGTTAGCTAATTGTTCTGGGTTAACAAGTTGATTATTCTGGGTTAGTTAGTTGATTGTTCTGGGATGCTAATTGATTGTTCTGCGTTAGTTGATTGTTCTGGGTTAGTTAGTTGATTGTTCTGGGTTAGATAGTTAATAGTTATTGGTTAGCTAGTTGATTGTTCTGATTAGTTAGTTGTTTGTTCTGGGTTAGTTTTAACGGTTTTATGGCACCCAACACAGATTACATTCCAATAAATAGCAGGGAAAACAAATTGGCTAAGCTAAGTAAGTATAACTCTTAATTGTATGTAAAGCTCTCAGAGGTTATGCTTGTAATTATTATTACATGCTCACCCCCCCCCCCCCCCAATATTGCTTCCTGCTCTCGGCCGGAGGACTGGAGGAAGACTGCTGTCTGAAGATACTAGAGGGGAAGCTTAAGTGTTTCAGGGGCCCGCCAGAGGTCAAAGGCGTAGGAGGAGAGGAGACACATTTGTGCTCTCTCCCGACGGATCCAAACTTGGCTTCCAAACCCTCTTCCTCATCCAGACCCCCCTCTTCCACTTGCACGCTTATCAGCCCTGGCTCAACTGGCTGCAGGCACCTGTTGTTAAAACCCGCTTCATCTTCTTACGCTTGACGTTTAATGTTTGTCCGTGGCGTCCCGGCCAGCGAGTCGTGCTAAAGGGCAAGGCTATTATGAAAGACCGGACCGTTATGGATGTGGTATTAACCAGGCATGGGCTCAGTGTACTCACTGGAATAAGGAATGCCTTGCATTCCCTCTGCCTTTTGTCCTCTTCAGCTGCATCAGTGAGAACTATAAGATGTAGCGCTGGGCTGGGGTTTCTCCACGGCTTTTTAAGGTTTATTCTGTTCAAACTTACATGTACATATATTTATATTCCTCTTTATTTGTGTTTGTAACCGTCCATTTGAACCTCCATTCCAGGTCTCCAGGCTTTACATGCTGTAGTGGATGGGGCCAGCTGGCGGATGAATGCCTGACACGTATGTACATGGGGTATTATAATGATCCACAACAATCCACACATGCTGTGGCTTTATTTGTAGCTGAGCCCCTTGAGTGATGTGATGGTCTGTGCCTGTTCCCTTTACAGCTCTCTGTGAGGGAAACTTCACCTGCAAGGAGAATGAAGTGTGCGTCAGACCCAATGAGTGCCGCTGTCGCCATGGCTATTTTGGAGCTAGCTGTGACACAAGTAAGGCAATAGGCTTCATTCACCCAGTGGCCATATTGATTGGTAACAGCTCCTCCTGGCTTCCCTGAACCCGGTGGCTTGGCGCATGAGACAAATAAACAAAAGCTTTTCTAGTTCGACAGTGTCTTAAATAACTATGAAAGGGTTGTGCTGGGGCTAGGTTTACCCGCACATCTCTTCTCTATGCTGATGACACCACTGTGTTCTTCTGCAGAGTGCCCTGCCCAGTTCTGGGGCCCCGACTGCAAGGGGAAGTGCAACTGCCACCCCAACGGCCAGTGTGACGACTTGACCGGCAAGTGCACTTGCAACCCCAACCGCTGGGGCCCGAACTGCGAGTCCGCGTGCACATGCAACAAGGGCAAGTGTGACCAGGACACGGGCAAATGCGCCTGCCACCCCGGCTTCTGGGGCCCTCAGTGCAACAACAACTGCTACTGCAGCCAGACCTCGGTGTGCGACGCCGCCGGCCGCTGCCTCTGCAACCCCGGCTGGACCGGCCGCAACTGCGCCATGCAGTGCAACTGCAACAACTCGCCGTGCGACCAGTTCACGGGCCGCTGCCACTGCCGGGAGAGGCTGTGGGGCCAGAGGTGCGACCGGTACTGCCAGTGCATGCACGGCAAGTGTAACCAGGTGGACGGCTCGTGCACCTGCACCCCGGGATACCGCGGGAAGTTCTGCAGGGAGCCGTGTCCCGCTGGCTTTTACGGACAGAACTGCAGGAACAGGTGAGGGCGTGGAGCTGCGGCGGCGGCGGCGGCGGCACACGGGGGGGGGGGGGGCCCGGGGGGGGGGGGCACACGGGGGGGGGGGGCACAGTGTCGAGCTGCGTTCACGCCAGAGCAGGGAGGGGGGACTCTGGGCCAAATATGAGCGTCTTTGAGTGTTTGTTTTCCAAAGAGCATCATCTAAAAGGAGATCTGGGGATTCCAACTCACATTATATAGAAATTACAAAGGCACCATGCTAAATACATGTCATACAAATCCACCATATACCATGCTATCCAGATACCTTTATGCCCCTGATTCCCCCGGGGGGGGGGGGGGGGGGGGGGGGGGGGGGTCCAGGAGCAGAATGTGACCGTGGTTGTCTTATGGTTCCCTGGCGGCCGGTAGATGTGGACACTGCAAGGGCCAGCAGCCGTGCAAGGTGACCGAGGGCCGCTGCATCACGTGCGACCGCGGCTGGAACGGGACGCGCTGCGACCAGCTGTGCTCCAAGGGCTTCTTCGGGGATAACTGTCAGGACGAGTGCCCTGCCTGTAAGGACGGGCACCACTGTGACCCCATCCACGGCAAGTGCTCCCACTGCAACCCCGGCTGGATCGGGGACCGGTAGGTGGACACGCACCGTCTCTACAGGCAGAGAGGCTCGCTTAATGCCATCACCTTCACACGCACACACAAACGCACACACAGACACACTCCTCTTTGCTCTCCTGTCCTGACGTTGGTGTTCGCTCTGGGCTCACCTGCTCATAGCTATCATACAAACGTAACCCGAAACAAATAAATGCAAAGTACACATGAAAGTATCAACGCACACACACACACATGCACACGTGCTCAAACACACTCACACATTCAGTGCCACCTTTTTAAATACTATACTGTACTGCCGGCCTGTACTTAACTCAAGCTGAAGCTTTTGTAAAAATATACAAAAGCATATCAAACATGCATTTTCTTCACACACACACACACACACACAAACGCCTACAATTCCGAACATATTGTTATTTTTCTGTGGTCTGCGCAGCTCGTCTCTTACTCTCCACGGTGCGTTAGCTTAGCCGTCCTCGCACACCTCCCCATCTCCAGGGAAGGGATTCAGTCCCTCCTGAAGGACTCTGGTCCAGGAGAAGAGTCAGCAGAGACCCAGAGGCTCAGAGAGTCTTCAAGAGAGTCTTCCTCTTTAACAGTTGTTATTTAGAGGGAAATACAGCACGTCAAAAGGTTCTTAGGAATAATTAAAAGCTGTGCACACACATAACTCTTTACTTATCATCTCCACTGTCTTCCACTACTTGTTAGCATGTGTGGACATAGTAATCTTCAAAATGCATGTCATCTGGGATCCAGCAGTCCTACATTGCTTAAGCAGAACCTCTGGGGGGGAGATAGTTCAGAGGCTGGGTCGGAAGGCAAAAACTGAAAGAGATTTTACAGAGATATCCTACCCAAGAGAAAATAATATGTGAGTTTTCCGAATATTAAGTGTATCTCTACACCAGTGAACTGTTATTGTCTGCTGATTTGAAACCTGTGTGTGTGTGTGTGTGTGTGTGTGGTATGTGTGTGTCTGTGGCATGGTGTGTGTGGTGTGGTATGTGGTGTATGGTATGTGTGTGTGTGCGTGCGTGCGTGCGTGCGTGTGGTGTGGTGTATGGTACGTGTGTGCGTGTGTGTGTGGTGTGGTGTCTGGTACGTGTGTGCGTGTGTGGTATGGTATGTTGTGGTGTGTGTGTGGTGTGTGTATGCGTGTGTGTGTGGTGTGGGTGTGTGCATGCATGTGTGTGTGTGGTGTGTATGGTACATGCGTGCATGTGTGTGTGTGTGGTGTGGTGTATGGTACGTGTGTGTGTGTGCGTGTGTGTGTGTGGTGTGGTGTATGGTATGCGTGTGCGTGTGCGGTGTGTATGGTACGTGTGCGTGTGTGGTGTGGTGTATGGTGTGCGTGTGCGTGTGTGGTGTGTATGGTACGTGTGCGTGTGTGGTGTGGTGTGTATGGTACGTGTGTGTGTGTGTGCGGTGTGGTGTATGGTGTGCGTGTGCGTGTGTGTGTGTGGTGTGCGTGTGCGTGTGTGTGTGTGGTGTGTATGGTACGTGTGTGTGTGTGTGCGGTGTGGTGTATGGTGTGCGTGTGCGTGTGTGTGTGTGGTGTGCGTGTGCGTGTGTGGTGTGGTGTGTATGGTACGTGTGCGTGTGTGTGTGTGTGCGGTGTGGTGTATGGTATGCGTGTGCGTGTGCGGTGTGGTGTGTATGGTATGTGTGCGTGTGCGGTGTGGTGTGTATGGTACGTGTGTGTGTGTGCGGTGTGGTGTATGGTATGCGTGTGCGTGTGTGGTGTGTATGGTACGTGTGCGTGTGCGGTGTGGTGTGTATGGTACGTGTGTGTGTGTGTGCGGTGTGGTGTATGGTGTGCGTGTGCGTGTGTGTGTGTGGTGTGCGTGTGCGTGTGTGTGTGTGGTGTGTATGGTACGTGTGTGTGTGTGTGTGTGTGCGGTGTGGTGTATGGTGTGCGTGTGCGTGTGTGTGTGTGGTGTGCGTGTGCGGTGTGTGTGTGTGGTGTGTATGGTACGTGTGTGTGTGTGTGTGTGTGCGGTGTGGTGTATGGTATGCGTGTGCGTGTGCGTGTGCGTGTGTGTGTGCGGTGTGGTGTATGGTGTGCGTGTGCGTGTGTGTGTGTGGTGTATGGTGTGCGTGTGCGTGTGTGGTGTGGTGTGTATGGTACGTGTGTGTGTGTGTGCGGTGTGGTGTATGGTATGCGTGTGGTGTGCGTGTGCGTGTGTGTGTGTGGTGTGCGTGTGCGTGTGCGTGTGCGTGTGTGGTGTGCGTGTGCGTGTGCGTGTGCGTGTATGGTATGCGTGTGCGTGTGCGTGTGTGGTGTGCGTGTGCGTGTGTGTGTGTGGTGTATGGTGTGCGTGTGTGGTGTATGGTGTGCGTGTGTGTGTGTGTGTGTGTGGTGTGCGTGTGCGTGTGTGTGTGTGGTAGGTGCGGGGAGCAATGCCCCAACGGTACGTACGGGGAAAACTGTCAGAGCGACTGCAGCCACTGCTTTAATGGGGCGTGTCACCTGGTCACGGGAGAGTGCTTGTGCGACCCCGGTTTCCATGGCGTCTAGTAAGTCAAATGAGCTGCTGCATGTTTTGTACATGTATGTTTTTAAAGTGCTTCGCTCTGTATTCATTTCGCAGGAATGTATTTGAGGTTGCTTTTAGTTGTTTAAAGTCGGTGTTCTGATCATAGAAAAGGATTGAGCACAGTTTTGGGAAAAGCAGAGTAAGCTCAAGAGGAATTTTAAAAGTTTGCCAGGAGTGGTGGATGGGAGGAAAACATTTGTCTTCACTGCTGTAACTCTGTTTCCTGTATCGTTCCACCATATGTTTATTTATTTTTTTACCTCTAAAGAAATGTGTGTTTTCTTTGTGCGTTTCTAAAGCTGCAACATGACGTGTCAGTCGGGACAGTTCGGGGTGAACTGCAACCAAACATGCTCCTGCCACAACAAGAACTGCAACGCCGTCTCTGGTGCCTGCAACCTACGTAAGGACAGTCTTTCTTCTACCAATCAATAATGACATCCACCATGAACTTTGTTCTAGCCCATCTGCAATGTCTGCATAGCCACAGCCAAACCTTTTATATACTTTTTCCAACAAATCACGTCAACCTTGTATAACAAAGACAACCACATTGTGTTCATACTATAAGACCCGTAAACCGTTTGTCTGTCGGGACAGCTGTTAAAGGTGACACCCTGGTATAGAATGTCTCGTCGGTTTGCCCGCAGACCGCAAGCAGATACACAGACGTGGAGTCAGCTCAGCTTGTGTTTTGAGAGAGAGCAACGCTGGCTCTTGATGGAGCTTCCAGGCCCCGGCCTTTGTCCTCCTACTGCTGTGTGATTTGGGCTGATCCCATGCAGTGGGACGCGACTAAGGAAGAGATAAAGAGTGGAGAAAAAAAGGGGAAATGAGAGAAAGTAACCGGGAAGAAGATAGGAATGCGAAAAGGGGAAAGGGAAAAAAAAGAGGCTGTGTTGTGTAAGACACTGAGACACCAGAGAGAATAGACCAAAATAGGAGTTAGTGTATTAGAGAAGAGCAGGAAATAGGAAGGGTGTAGGAAGCAGGGTTAGGGTTAGGGAAATGGCCTTGTGTAGGAAGCAGCAGGTCACCAAGTGTTTTGGCCAATGGGAGTGGCAGGCGGGGCAGTGATGTCACCGGGTTTCTTCACCTTATCAGGCCCATGGCCCCCTGCACAATGTATTTTCTTTCCCAAGCGGTGAATACGCACCACAAATGACTAAATATCCCCTTCACGACACGCCACACCAAAGCTCCCAGACCGCCGTCTTCTCGGGGCTGACAGCGTTAGGACACGGCCGGGCCACAGACATGTGCTCGAGCATCACAGCTGTCCTATTCTCAGTGGTATCCCAATCCAATCGGGGCTGGGGTGAAGATTGATTGCTCACGGAGCTAAGTGGTTTCTGGGAAATTACCGATAATAAGCTTGCTGTGTATGTATTATTATTATTTATACATAAGTATTTATATTTATACATGTGCATTTATATATATTCGATTTTTTTTGAAAGATTGGTGTATTTATGTTTTAAGATCCAACCTTGTTGCTGCTCATATTTTGAAATAGCTTCACAAGTCAGCCTTTAAACAATTATTTTTATGCCACGCGGTTATACTTCATAATTTTAACTTAATGTCACATGTATCATCTTTATGTGACAGGATTGGTTATTTAGTATTAATAAGATATCGCCTATGATCTACGGTCTGGCGTCAGCACACTTAGAGATAGATTAAGAGAGTGAGAGAGAGAGATGCATAGAGAGAGCTAAGAGAGAGAGATGTACAGAGAGCTAAGAGAGAGAGAGAGGTCGAGAGAGCTAAGAGAGAGAGATGTACAGAGAGCTAAGAGAGAGAGAGAGAGAGCTAAGAGAGAGAGAGAGGTCGAGAGAGCTAAGAGAGAGAGATGTACTGAGAGCTAAGAGAGAGAGATGTACTGAGAGCTAAGAGAGAGAGATGTACAGAGAGCTAAGAGAGAGAGATGTACAGAGAGCTAAGAGAGAGAGAGAGCTAAGAGAGAGAGAGAGAGGTCGAGAGAGCTAAGAGAGAGAGATGTACTGAGAGCTAAGAGAGAGAGATGTACTGAGAGCTAAGAGAGAGAGATGTACAGAGAGCTAAGAGAGAGAGAGGTCGAGAGAGCTAAGAGAGAGAGAGGTAGAGAGAGCTGAGAGAGGTAGAGAGAGCTAAGAGAGAGAGAGGTAGAGAGAGCTAAGAGAGAGAGAGAGAGGTAGAGAGAGCTGAGAGAGAGAGGTAGAGAGAGCTAAGAGCTGTAGAGAGAGCTAAGAGAGAGAGATGTAGAGAGCTAAGAGAGAGAGGTAGAGAGAGCTATGAGAGAGAGAGATACATAGATAGCTAAGAGAGATAAAGAGAGGGTCGAGAGAGAGAGAGACACAGAGAGAGCTAAGAGAGAGAGAGACAGGGAGCTAAAAGAGACAGAAGCAGTAGTTGACTCTGGCGGTTTCTCCTCCAGAGCCCAACCAGCGGATGGGTGTGATGGCAGCAGGAACCTTGGTGTGTTGCCTGCTCATCGTCCTCCTCTCGCTGCTCTGCTGCTGCTGTCTCTGTCGACACAAAGACCACAAGTGAGTGATGGACAGGTGGCCGGCTAGCCCAGCACCGCACTGCATTGTGGGATATGCAGGCCTTATTGGCTGGCATTCCCTACAGTCATAAAACAGCTAATGCATACAAATCCACAGGCTGGGAGGTAGAAAAGAGGAGAGGGGGTGTACTCGATCTGATCATTACACTGGAAGATGAATGAATACATTTTGTTATGTTTAATTTATTGTCATCTGTCTGTTTGTAGACAGACAGACAGTTGAACGCCAGGTCCAATGTGAGCTGCTTTCATTGGACCTGGCGTTCCCCGGAGCTCAGCCAATGGCACACAGAGCCACGGCGTCTCGCCTGTGAGTGGTGCGGTTAAGTTTCCATGGAGTCATCTTTTTTTTTTTTTTTTTTTTTAAAGCGCTAACCAAGATATCTCTACCAACAGCAAAAAGGCCAAGTGGATCCTGTGCGGGCGTTTCAGCCGAATCAGCACCAAACTCCCCCGCATTCCACTGAGGCGACAGAAGCTGCCTAAAGTAGTGGGTGAGTCCCACAACGGTTGCTTGCATAAGGCCCGTCTCTCCGCTCTGCTGGGCTGTACTTTAGGAGTACTGGGGGGTGGCTGGGAGTGCATGGGCAGAACACGGCTGTCTCGCGCCATGCATTTCAACGTGAGCCTATGAGAGATACCTGTGAGGACAAACAGACACACACACACAATAAATATATATGTGTATAAATATGTGTTACTTTTGACTTGCCGTCAGTGATTTACGTTCCCTACTGGCGACGTCGAGGTTGCAGTAGAGAGATTAGTCAGCCTCCCACCATAGCTGAGGAAAAGGGTTAGAAATGAGTTAAACTTGGTGAAAAGTTGGTTAGAAGTGTATGTTGGCTGCAAGGCATGTATGTAATTTCATTTCATTTGAAAGGAATATGTTTTTGTGAGCCTTATTATTTTTGGCACCCTAAAATGCCATGTGTTATTATTCTATATTCATACATATACACATATATACATATATACAGTATATACATATATATATACACATATACACACACATATATATATATATATATATAATTACAACTCCTTCACGGCAGCTTCAACCCTTGCTCTCCTCCATATTTGTAGACTTTTCTTTCACTCCGAGAAGATCCTCTTGAGCTTGAGGGGTGGGTGGGTGGGGGCTATTCAAAGAAGGTCTACAGAGGGGACCAGTGTGGTGTTTGTGGTGGTGGTGGTGAGGGATGTGCTATCAAAAGGAGCAGTGTTTGGGCAGACATTCGACTCCCTCGTGGAAGTCTTGTGACGACGTGACCCCAGTGTCTCTTGGCTGTGACCCCAGTGTGTCTTGGCTGTGACCCCAGTGTCTCTTGGCTGTGACCCCAGTGTCTCTTGGCTGTGACCCCAGTGTCTCTTGGCTGTGACCCCAGTGTGTCTTGTCTGTGACCCCAGTGTGTCTTGTCTGTGACCCCAGTGTGTCTTGTCTGTGACCCCAGTGTGTCTTGTCTGTGACCACGTGACCCCAGTGTGTCTTCTGCGCAAAGTATTTGGCGTGATGCCTTGAGGCTGCTCTCACACTGGGACACAGTGTCACTGTGTAAATATCCATTTATCCTAAAATGTCATGACGATGTGCTGCAGGCCTACAGTAGCCGTGTGACGATGGGATGTCATTCGGTTTGTGTTGCATCTCGGTAGTGCGATCCTTCAAAAGGCAGTGGGTTGTAATTATTGTTGCTCTGTGGCTTCTAATGCAGGATGACCTGGTACTCTTCATGCCTGTGCAGCATGTGTTTCCTCAGTTCTCCAGATGATTTCCGCCAACAGCTGCCCCAATTAGGCCTGTGTTGAAAGACAACAACTCGCAAACAGACCTGTCTCTGTAACCTAGGGTGAAAATACCATGCAGGTTGTCAACAAAGTGCCAGTGTTGTAAAAAGGGAGATACTTGTGTTTGTAATATACTTGCAAGTCTGTAAGCTCTGTATTCAAAAGTTATAGGAACAACATGTACTATTAAATGACACAGCTGTCTCACATACTATGGATTGATGAAGTCCCCTTTATGTAAATATAAAAAAGAAACCGTTCATATTCATGTCCATGGTTATTAAAGGGAGTTCAACAGATCTTCTAAGAGTAAATCCTTGTGTTACTACCAGACAACCATCGGTGAAACGTTCGAGCCAGTCTCTCCTGTCCCATCAGTCCTGGTTAGGCTTTTAGAAAGTGTTCTCCCCTTTTTCCTCTGCCTCTCGCTCTGCTTTCCTCATTCGCCTCCCCACAAAAACCTGGCCCTGCCAGCATTTTGTAACTTTAACCCTGTCTGGGGGCTCCACAGTCGCGCACACACACACACACACACACACACACACACACACACACACACACACACACACACACACACACACACACACACACACACACACACACACACACACACACACACACACACACACACACACACACACACACACATTCCAGAGGGGGCCCGGAGGGGCTGGAAACAGGAAGTGGTCAAATTTACCCGAGCCCGTGTCAGAACTGTGATTTATCCACACCAGGTCCAGCAGCAACAGATGTGGCACACAAATAAAACGGCTAAAAGAGGAAGGAAGATAAAAGACAACATTTACTTCTTTGTGAGAGTCCCTCGCCAACGAATGTACAGTACACCCTCTCACCCACAGTCCGGTTAGAGTAATACTTTGTTTATTCCGGATAAACATTACACCGTTTACAGTTTCATTCCCCACTACCCCCGTGCTTGACCTGTTCCATGTTTAAGATAAGTCATTATTTACATTGAAAGTGAAATACGCAACTTGAACAATCAACAAACCCTTATTCATGGTCACACTTATCAACGCTAAACACAATCACAGCCCTTTACTGCCCCGTCCCCGGTCTCAGATCCTCTTCATCGGGGCAATTCCTTTAGGGGGAATCAAACCGGCCACCCAACCGGCCACTGTTCCCTGGCTCTATAGGGTAGGGACCTGGCCGGGGCGGTCCTCCTGAACAGTCTGTTGGACCAGCCGCTCCGTGGCATCTCGCCTTCACGCCTGTCGTTCCCCCCCCCGTCCCCCGTCCCCGTCCTAGACTCACGGTCCACAGTGAACGACATTCAAGGACAGTTGTTCCAGCCTGTACATGCTGGCCCTGTCACACAAGAGTCACGTGACGCGTGCTGCAATGCCGAGGCCAGGATGTCTGCTCACCGCTTCCCCACCGTCGCTCAGATTTGTGTGTGTGTGTGTGTGTGAGGGTGTGTGTGGGTGTGTGAGGGTGTGTGTGTGTGTGTGTGAGGGACGAGCACACACAATGTTTTTATACTGTCAATAATGTTTGAGTTCTTTTTCTTTTAATTGTGCAATTTTGCCAAGCAACAGATACAAAACACAGCATGATTCAGTCGACCTATGAGCCAACATTGGACTAAAACATTCTTCTCATTAAAAGTAAACGGAAATACCCAAAACGCAGGCGAAAGAAGGAAGTGAGAAGGGTGTATCTTGTCACATAACCTGTGTGTGAGTGCGGACTAGGACTGCAACGCTCGTTATCATTGGATTGCAGTCCAGTAAATGACGTTCCGATGATCAGATTGAGAGCTCTTGAGGTGATCAGTAACCATAGACACATTGGTCTCCTCTGTGACACTGCCCTGGGAACGCTAAGGTTTCCTGTCGTCAACCCTAGCGAACACAGCTTGGCCCTGTGTGTCGACGGGGTGCCAGAGGAGTGTGTGATGTGGTGAACCAGGCTGGGTTCACGCCCGGTCTAGCTTAGACCACAACCGTACTGTGTGGACAGGGCCAGATGTGGAGGCCAGCCCGTTCCACAGCTGTCCTGAGACTGAGTGGTCAGCAGAAAAGCAGCCCGCTGGGGAGAGGAAGTCAAACATATATTAATAGAAAAGAAGAACAAATGTATTAGTTGGAAAAGCACAGAGGTGACCTACAGAATTACATTTTTATTTCTTTTTTTTGGGGGGGGGGGGTTAAATTACTATTTAGTATTTTTAATAAATGGGTTTGAAGTAAGGGTCTCAAATGAACTTCCAATGGCAGTTTCCTAAGATCTATGGCCAGATGCAGAGCATTCATATATATATATATAAATATGTCAATGAGCATGAGCAATGTGAGTGTGTGAGCGCAGTGTGTGTGTGTGAGAGCAGTGTGAGTGTGAGAGCAGTGTGAGCAGTGTGTGTATGAGAGCAGTGTGTGTGTGAGCAGTGTGAGCATTGTGAGTGTGTGAGCAGTGTGTGTGTGAGAGCAGTGTGTGTGTGAGAGCAGTTTGAGCAGTGTGTGTGTGAGAGCAGTGTGTGTGTGAGAGCATTGGGAGAGCATTGGGAGTGTGAGAGCAGTGTGTGTGTGAGCAGAGTGTTGTTCTTGTAACACAGTATCACCCAACCTCCGCTAACCTCATGGCCTTTCTGCTTGTTTTTTTTGTTCCGTTGCCCCACCCCCTCCTCCACCACCCCCGCCCAGTAGCCCACCACGACCCAGAAAACACCTTCAACTGCAGCTTCATCGAGCCTCCGTCTGCTGGCGACCAGGAGCCAGCCCCCTCCTCCTGGTCCTCCCAGGAGTCCTTCTCCTCCTTCGGGAGCGGAGACGAGGGCCCCGTGTACTGCGTGCCTCATGAAGGTACGACCTGAGCAGCTCTCCCATCTGGAAGGAACCATGGAACCCCTCTGGATGGGAACCATGGAACCCATCTGGATGGGAATGAGGGAACCATGGAACCCATCTGGATGGGAACCATGGAACTGTATTCTCGTTCCCTGTCTTTACCAGAATCTTCCGTCTGGGATCAATCCATTTGTATCTAAAAATAGTATTACATTACCTTTATCATTCCCAGATGGGAAATGTGGGGGTCACAGCAGAAAATACAGGACAGTAGTAGAAATGAAGTAGTAAAATAAACTGAAATAAACAGATGCAGAATACATGTTCATAAACATGTACATGGTCTTCTTTCTTGACTATCCTTTTGTATTTGGGAAAATCTAGCGTAGCTCGACCTTAGCTGCTCTTGGTCTGTTAGCATAGAGAGGAAACGATTTGGTCACGTCAGCAGAACTCATCCCATCCAAAGTGTGACGCATGCTGGAAGCTCCTGGGAAACATTGTCTGGGAATGACGCAGCAGTTTCTGATGTTTTCACCAAATTGACTTGTTGTTTTGATCGCGGGATGAATGAATTTGCTGAGTAGGCAAATATATTTGACTTGAGTAGTTGGCTTACCACACGGTTAACACAAAACATTGAGATTAATGTCTTAAAATAGTAGAAGCACGAACATACTGGCACAATCAATTAATTAGAATATGTTTTGCCATCCAAGCAGATAAAGGTGTACACGTTTTGTTTTTAAAGTCAACTCCAGAAGCTGTCGACAAGATTACCCAACTAGATCGATGCACAACTGCTTCCTGTCTAAAGTAATTCATCCGTCAGTGAGGCGCGAAATCATTGAATTCTGGAAACATTCATGTCCTTGTTTAGTCCTCATGTTCCACCTGCCCGCTGAGCGTCACAGTGTTGTCACTTGAGACTGCACATCAAGACGTTCTCTTCGCGAGGCTCACCGCGCTGCCGTTTCTCCCCACAGAAGCCGTGAACGAGGGCAAGGAGAAGCGGCGGGGCCCCAGCCCCGTGGTCCCCGCCAGCCACGACGACGCGGGGGAATACACGTCCCTGAAGGAAACCAGCATCTCCAAGCCTGAGGGCGGTGAGCGGCCCCTGCTCAAGTCCTCCGACAGCGAGGGCTCCACCAGCGGCTCCGAGTCGGCCGTCGGGGCGCTGTACGCCCGCATCGCGCGTCTCTCCAAGACCTCCAAGGAGGACGACGGCGGCGGCGGCGGCGGCGGCGCCAAGGACGGGGACGCCGCTCCTATCCCCGAGGCCAAACGCAACGGCAAGCCTCCTCCCTCCCCTGGCAAGCCCAAGCCGCGGCCGCCAGACCCCTCCACCAAGCCCAAGGTGTCATGGATCCATGGAAACACTACAGGGTCTCCCCAGCCAGAGCCGCAGGGGCAGCCTCCACAACAGGCGGGGGCGAAGGCCCTCGTGGTGCCCAGGGAGAAGAAGAGGAGTTCCAGCGACGGCTCGGCAAAGAGTGAAGAGCGACAGAAGATGAAGGATCTGGCCAAAGAGAAGAGCCGCGAGCCGCAGAAGAACCAGGAGACGAAGGAGACCGAAGGCGTGCCGTCCCCCGGCAGAACCAAGCCCCAACGGGGGAGCAGGTCTGGGGAGGAGTCCGGCAGCCCCACCCACATGGAGCACATCAACGGCGTGGTCCAGAACGCCCTGAAGAAGATCAGCGGCTTCCACAGCTCCTCGTCGGAGAAGAAGGAAACCCCCAAGGAGCCGCCCAAGAGCCCCACCGTCCTCCACCCTCACAGGAATTCTGAGGCCGCCACGCTGCTGGCCGCGCAGCTCAAGGAGAAGACCCAGAGCATCAACAGGAACGAAGGGACAGGCCTGACCAAGACCAACGGTCTCGCCGCCACACCCAAGGCGTACCGGGAGAAGCCCACGCCGCCGCAGAAAGCCAAACGCACCTCGTCCGGCGGCCCGGGCCAGCGGGGATGCACGAAGCCCCTCCTCCCCGCCTCCAGCAGTCTCCAGAAGCTGGTGGCCCCCGGCGCCGCTGACCCGGGGGCCCCTGAAGCCAAGAGCCCGGATAAGCAGGACTTGAACGGCTCGAAGGCTGCGGCGCCGACGTTGGAGCCGACACCCAAGAAGACGCCCATGAAGAAGCCGCCGCGCAAGAAGGGCAAGGAGTCCACGTTGGAGACGTCCGAGGCGAAAACCCCCCAACCAAAGACAGCCATTATGCCCCCGCAGATAGTGAAATGACTTTCTAGCGGACAGATTACCAAGATTTGTAATATTTTTTTCTAAAAGGCCTTAACCAGCCTACTGGTTGGAGTGGACTATACCAGGCTACTGGTTGGAGTGGACTATACCAGGCTACTGGTTGGAGTGGACTATACCAGGCTACTGGTTGGAGTGGATTATACCAGCCTACTGGTTGGAGTGGACTATACCAGTGTAATGGTTGGAGTGGACTATACCAGTGTAATGGTTGGAGTGGACTATACCAGTGTAATGGTTGGAATACGACCATTATCGAAAAAGGATTCCCAAACGTTTGTGTGTGTGCTGTGGTTCCAACACCAACAGAAAGCAAGACAATCTCCCACCGTGGCTTCAATCGTGTCATTGTGGTGAGTTGTACCATAAAGGCATCTATAACATTTTGTATTACATTCTCTTTTATATAACTACAATATATGAACCTCCCACCATGACCTATGGCCTTACTGGACACAGCTGTCAGAACTTCCACAACCTGAACGTTATCTGTGGCATGCACACATCTGACCTTCGTTCATCTCTCAAGTCTCTGCAATATTCCCACCACTCTATTCTCCTAACACTTTGTCATCTTACCTGAATAGTATAATATTACGAAACAAACAGCAGTTAAGCTTTTATGTATGCACTCCACCAAGGTACTTAAACTATTTTGGAAATGCATTGAATAAGGTGATTAGAACTATGGTTGTTCCAATAGACCCCAAAGTATAGCAGAGAACAACGTTGAAGGCAAGCATAGTCAAGCTTCTTTAAAAGTCTAGGTTTTGTTGAAGCTATCGATTCTTTAAAAAACAACAAAGAAAAACGAAATTCAGTCCTGTTTGTTAAAATTATAAAGTATTATGCTGAAGACCAAATTGTGCTATTTAAACAAAATCAGAGTTAATGCCAAAATGACTTTACTATGGCTAGCGGTGTATTGTCTCTTCTCTGAGTTGTGTTTGGTTTTCGTTTCTACATTGAGGCTTGTACCAACGTTTTTCAGGAATTCAAAGTAAACATGGCTGACTTCCTTGGACAAATCTTTTGCTTATTTGACCAAGTATTTTTATCTTTGTAAATAGAAAATGCTACAGCTAGCACCAAATTGAAGGGGAATACGTTGTCCTTTTCTGCAGTCACTTGAACCACTATACTGTTAGCATGGACCCACAGTGGATCAATCCTACGGCCTTCCTCGTATGCCACACTTAAGAGCACTTTACACCAGAAACACATCGATATCCAAGAATAACCTGTGAGGTATTTGAGTTTCTCCAGAGAACCAGGCCATCTTAGATGGGATGTGATGGATAACCAGATCTCTACAATGTCTGTCATTCGCCCATTTGGTAAATGTCAACAAATGGGGGGCCAGTTAGTTACCTGGTCTTTAAAACGCAGGCTAAAGGTCACCATCTGGCTCTCTTCCACTGTGGTAATACGACAAGGAGACAAGAAAACAGACCAGGCCAATAGCATCGGGATTATTCCTTCATCTCGTAGAAAGATCGTCTTGACCGATCACATCATTGAGTTAAGGAGCGAGATAGGAAGGTAATTCACGTGTATAGCATGCTGATGTAACGTGTGTGCTTTGCGTTGCATGAAGCATTTCTTGTAGGAGCGAATGGTGCAAGGGGCTTCAGAGCTCAACTAGGAAACCTGGAGCTGAAAAACGAGTCGATGAAAAAAGCATCGGGTGGGGCCCCAGGTGGGGCCCCTGCTCAGCATATAAGACAACCAGTTCTTTACTGAGGGCCCATGCTCAACATATAAGACAACCAGTTATTTACTGGGGGCCCCTGCTTATTATACAAGACAACCAGTTTTGTACCGGGGGGCCCCTGCTTAGCATACAAGACAACCAGTTCTTTACCGGGGGGCCCCTGCTTAGAATATACAAGACAACCGGTTCTTTACCGTGTGGCCCCTGCTTAGCATACACGACAACCAGTTCTTTACTGGGGGCCCCTGCTTAGCATACAAGACAACCAGTTCTTTACCGGGGGGCCCCTGCTTAGAATATACAAGACAACCGGTTCTTTACCGTGTGGCCCCTGCTTAGCATACAAGACAACCAGTTCTTTACTGGGGGCCCCTGCTTAGCATACAAGACAACCAGTTCTTTACCGGGGGGCCCCTGCTTAGAATATACAAGACAACCAGTTCTTTACCGGGGGGCCCCTGCTTAGAATACACAAGACAACCGGTTCTTTACTGGGGGCCCCTGCTTAGCATATAAGATAACCAGTTCTTTACCGGGGGGCCCCTGCTTAGAATATACAAGACAACCGGTTCTTTACCGGGGGGCCCCTGCTTAGAATACACAAGACAACCGGTTCTTTACTGGGGGCCCCTGCTTAGCATATAAGATAACCAGTTCTTTACCGGGGGGCCCCTGCTTAGAATATACAAGACAACCGGTTCTTTACTGGGGGCCCCTGCTTAGCATATAAGATAACCAGTTCTTTACCGGGGGGCCCTGCTTAGCATATACAAAACAACAGTACAATCACTCCAGGGATCTTATGCTGATAGTGTTGCAGAATATCTCAGTTCATATGAAACCATCACCTTGTGTTCAACTCAATGTTCTTAT
>JACYXH010000100.1:552500-612500 GCA_026745465.1 Lota lota | reverse complement strand
AATGGGCTACACGGTGCTGCATTTTGCCCAAACTTTTGCTTTTAATTATAGCGTTCAAACAGTCGGCTTTGTAACCGTCTGACACAAACAGTGCAGTCAGTTAGTTCCTGAACTGCAGTCGCCCTCCTCCCTCTTTTGCACCGGAGGTCGGCCAAGCGATACTTGAAAACTGTGTTTTGGTCCCTCCTTGCTGACGACGTGCTGTCTGCGAGCAACGCTGTCTAATTGCAGTGTTTCTTACGCGTTAAACTCCCGTGTTTCTCAGGCCTGTGGAGACGCAGTTAACTACGAAATGACATTTACTGGAAACGGAGCTGCCGCTTGAGCGAGGCCAAAACCGCCGCTCTGAGGCCAGTGCACGACCAGAGAGACGAAACAAAAAGTGGGGCGATGCTGTGCCAGCGTTGCGTGTGTTTATAGATTCTCAATGACATCTACTCAGTCTATGATTTAAGACTCCCTCCTTTCGCAATGGCACCAAACTAAAATAGAGTGCTCGCTAAAAGGCTTGGGTTAGGGTCAACCACATGGCCCGACGAACAGACGTTGGGACATCGCTGGTTGTCATGGCGACTAACTAGGTCAAGCGGATACTTTTCTGGAAATGGAAGTTGTTCAGACTTTTTAGTTTTACACGTCATGGTCCATTCGGCCTCTTTCCTCCCCGAAAAAACGCTGTTAGCTTACAGTATATACACAGTAGGAGGTCTAGACTCAACCTCTATGCACTGTACTTGAGTTATTTTGAGTGTTTGTGTGGAAGGGGTATTCTATTGACACAAATATATCAGCCATTAGCATTCACTGTGGCTGCTTTTATAAACAATGACAATTAATTGTGCTGAGCAGCCAGAAAGATAATTAAGCCACGTTCATTTTCTTCATCCACACGTGTTCTTGTCCTTTTTTCTTCCTTTTCCTCAGCTGAATGGGTGTGCATACAGTTGTCTGGGACTTGAAATTGCCCTGGATTTTTCCCCCAGTGTCAGCATAATTGCGTGGAGCGAGAGCACCGAGGATTTGGAAGCCTAATAGAAAGCAGAGAGAAGTCAGATGCTGTCTCCATTTTTTTTGTATCCTTTCCCCAGTTTCCTCCCATTCTTGTGGCCTGTCTTTCACTCGCTTCCTGTGGCTTAAAACCCCCTTTCATTTGTATATTTTATTCACTCTGTCTTTGTACAGTTGGTGGGACTGTTGATTTTATTTTTATGATTCTCCAGAGGCCTGGTAAAAAGCTATTTTCCTCTCCACCATGGAGCGACAAAGAATAGAGAAGCCGCGTCCACACTCCGGTAATCGGCGCCGTCGCAGAGATGGTCACAAGTTTGAACGCCATGCTCCGCAACCCCAAGAAAATAAGCCCCGTGTTTTTATCGCTGATCGCCACATTTCCCGCAAACCGAGCACTGTGCGACCGACACGGCCTACACTACAACAACAACAACAACAAGAGCAGCTTTGTTGTTTAGGAAACACTTTGGTTTCTCCGTCATGTGTGAGAATCTCTCGCGCACCAGAAACATGTGGATACAGATGTGGAAGCCTTCAGCCTGTGGGGGTTAAGCCTCATCCCATCTCCCAGGGCTGGTGTGCGAGTGGAGGCTCCGGTCATGAACATCTCACCCTTGTTATCATGGCATATGCAGTGAGATGGGCTACGCTCCTCCACCTCCTCGACCCCACCTCCTCCATCATAACCTCCTCCACCTCCTCCATCATAACATCCAACACCACCACCTCCTCCATCATAACCTCCTCCACCCCCACCACTACCTCCTCCATCATAACATCCAACTCCACCATCTCCTCCATCATAACCTCCAACACCTCCACCACCACCTCCTCCTCCATTATAACCTCCTCCTTCCCCACCACCACCACCTCCTCCATCATAACCTCCAACACTTCCACCGCCTCCTCCATCATAACCTCCACCACCACCACCTCCTCCAACACCTCCTCCATCATAGCGACTTCCACCCCCACCTCCAACCACCTCCTCCATCATAACCTCCACCACCACCTGGGTGTGTATGTGTGTGTCCATATGTGTGTGTATGTGTTTGCTATTTTGTTTACATGAGTCTACATGTGTGTGTGTATTTGTGTGTGTCCAAGTGTCTGTCTGTGTGTTTGTGTCCATGTGTTTCCATGACTAGAGCTATTATAGGGAAGACCTACAGCACTAGATCAGAGCCTTTATGGGGAAGACCTACAGCACTAGATCAGAGCCTTTATGGGGAAGACCTACAACACTAGATCAGAGCCATTATGGGGAAGACCTACAGAACTAGGTCAGAGCCATTATGGGGAAGACCTACAGAACTAGATCAGAGCCTTTATGGGGAAGACCTACAACACTAGATCAGAGCCTTTATGGGGAAGACCTACAGAACTAGATCAGAGCCTTTATGGGGAAGACCTACAGAACTAGATCAGAGCCTTTATGGGGAAGACCTACAACACTAGATCAGAGCCATTATGGGGAAGACCTACAACACTAGATCAGAGCCTTTATGGGGAAGACCTACAGAACTAGATCAGAGCCTTTATGGGGAAGACCTACAACACTAGATCAGAGCCTTTATGGGGAAGACCTACAGAACTAGATCAGAGCCTTTATGGGGAAGACCTACAACACTAGACTGGAGCCATTATGGGAAGACATGTGTTTCTGATTAGCCGGGCTCAGATTAGAGGGGAGGGGGAGGATCAGGAAGGGAGGGGGGAGGAGCGGGGGGGGGGGGAGCAGAGAGGGGAGGAGTGAGAGAGAATCAGTGGCTGTAGTTTGACCACCCCCCACCACCCCCATCCACCTTGTCACCACCACCCTACCTATCACCTTGTCACCACCACCCTACCTATCACTTGGTCACCACCACCCTACCTATCACCTTGTCACCACCACCCTACCTATCACTTGGTCACCACCACCCTACCAATCACTTGGTCACCACCACCCTACCAATCACCTTGTCACCACCACCCTACCTATCACTTGGTCACCACCACCCTACCAATCACTTGGTCACCACCACCCTACCTATCACTTGGTCACCACCACCCTACCTATCACCTTGTCACCACCACCCTACCAATCACTTGGTCACCACCACCCTACCAATCACTTGGTCACCACCACCCTACCTATCACTTGGTCACCACCACCCTACCTATCACCTTGTCACCACCACCCTACCTATCACTTGGTCACCACCACCCTACCAATCACTTGGTCACCACCACCCTACCTATCACTTGGTCACCACCACCCTACCTATCACCTTGTCACCACCACCCTACCAATCACTTGGTCACCACCACCCTACCAATCACTTGGTCACCACCACCCTACCTATCACTGCAGCTATAGGAAGCAGTTCAGAGTCAAGGTTTAACCGTTGGATGTGTGTGTGTGTGTGTGTGTGTGTGTGCATATGTGTGTGCGGTTGTGTTTGTGTGTGTGCATGGCTGTGTGTGTGTGTTTTAGGACTTGTGAATTACGTGTTGATCAAACAGCCAGTTTAAATCACTTGGGAGAGGAAGTGGTAGGACTTCACTTTCATTACGATTATATTTTATTTCCATGGAGTCAATCGATGCTTCCCCATTTCAGGACTGCACACCCGGTAGTGGTCACCCGATGTGGGGAGGTCTCCACCACGTCCTCCATGTGGCGGCCAGCACCAACCAAACCACCAGATGAACCTTCTTGTTGTCCCGGAAGCAGCTCTTTAAATCCCTCCTCCCCAGCTCCTTGAACCGCTGGCTTTGTGTCTGTTTGTTGACGCTATTGGCCTCTTTACTCAACAGAACGTCCAGATGGTCCGGTCAGGGTCAGCGCACACGGGATGGAGCGTGCACCAGTGTTCCTGGTTAAACAAACCAATCACCATTAAGACACGTCCTACCAGAACGCACCACCCTCCAAAACACCTCCACCCCCAACTTCCTCCACCGCGGCCTCTCTTCTTTATGGGAACACTTTATTACAACAGTAGGCAGACAGGCTGCCCTAGAGCCCCAGACCTCAGACAGGATCACACGCATGCACGCATACTCACACACACCCACCCACACGCACGCACACATACTCACACACACCCGCACACACACACACCCGCACAAGCACACACACACACACACACACACACACTCACACACCCGCACAAGCACACACGCATGCATGCATACTCACACAAACACACACACACGCACACAGACACACACTTACACACCCACGCAAGGCCTGCTGTTATGGAGGCCGCTTCCGAAACTTTTCGCAGATCAGGAAGTGTGTGTGTGTGTGTGTGTGTGTGTGTGTGTGTGTGTGTGTGTGTGTGTGTGTGTGTGTGTGTGTGTGTGTGTGTGTGTGTGTAAAAAGGCTCTTGACTGATGAGTTTAGGGGAAAAAGGAACAGTCTCAGAGCTGAGAGTAAAGCAGACAAATGTCAGAGAGACAGACAGACACAGGGACAGACAGATATCAGGGAGACAGAGGCAGAAACAGACAGATACACAAGGCTTTAAGGAAATGATTCAGATCTGACAAGCGTGGAAGAGTTGGATAAATGTTTCAACGGTACAAACTGAAAGACAAAAATGTAAGCTACTTTTGCATTACGATCTACATATCCATGTACTGTATTTGCTTCACTGTTCAATTATCAATAAGAAATGTTGGAGACCATAAAAATGGATTGAATTATTGTTCATCGTCTCTAGGGCTTCATTCTACACATGACTATTCATTTTCCCATTGTCAGCAGATTAGTGGTAATAACATATTTGGCAGGCAGTGTGTGATATAGCTGGAGCAGAGTGGTGTGAACACATATGGTATGCATCCACACATATAGGCTAAGGAGCCGCATAGACCAGACCCTCACCCCACCCCCAACCAGCTCCCAGTTCCTGCACTCCATGCCTTTCTATCTCTCTCTTCAGCCACAAACCCCTCTCTGGCTGCTCATTGTCCTCAACTTTCCATAAACTGAGGATTTCCAACAATCCCTTTAGAATACATATAATATAATAACGTACAATGTGACAACGGAGCAAAGGGGTTAAAAGAGGCCAGTTCTGTTGTGAAGCTGAGTCTGGCTGGTCAACAGTGGTGGGAAACACGGTCAGAGAAAGGGGCTGCCATTTGACGCAACGCAAGCAGCTGACACCGATCACCACACACCTGGTTTCGGAGCTCGGTGACAGAGAAGATAGAGAGGGGAGATGGTTTTATTTCAGAATTCCAGTAAGGAACAGCTTATTTTTGTTGGAAGCACAATTGTCTGTGGCCAGGCTTTGAAAGTACATTTCACCCGCCCATCTGCCAGGAAATGTAGGTGTGGGTGTTGCTGCCCTCTAGCGGTGACCTAGTATACGTGTTCTCAATAACATCGATGAGTAAACATTGGTATTCCACCGTCATTGTGTTCAAAACCCCGTGAAGCCTCTGTGGTTTTGTGAATAAACACAAGCAGATGATTCTAATAAGCATTGTTTTCATCCCCCTATGTTTATAATTCTGGCATTCTGAGCAGAAAACAGGTTTTCAGTTATGTCGGGAATGCAGCTGGCACTTACTTGTCATGTCATCATTTGCCATGGGAAAACCCGATAAGAGCACAGATGTGCTCAGCCTAGCGCTGAAAACTAAACACACTCGTTGGGAATAAACCATGAAGTTTGCCAGAGGGAAGTACTTTAGCTTTTTGAAATACAAATCAACAGAACATCAAAGACTGAGACACGGGCAGCATTAAAATGGCCTTCAAATGAGAGTTGCATAACAGCTCATAACAGATTGTAATTATTTAGGATATTTTTAAAGGAAAATAAAAAGTTGGATTTATTTGAGAGCTGGATTCACCCCCCCATAAAATGTGGTTTACCCCTCCTGATATGCTTAAGTACTCAACGCTATTTGTTCTCGTAAGTTGTTGAATTAACTTGGGAGACAGGCAGCCACAAATAGGGCTGATAGGGCTCGTTGTAAAAAAAAAAAAATGTGGGCCTTTTCCTTGGCGCTTATGCTGGCAATCTCAGCCGGTGCGTCCGAAAATGACAGCCTCACTTCGGTGGAAGAGACACGCGCCATCGCTCGGGGGAAACTGCTGGTAGGTGATGGCCGCGTACGGCGTGTATTGGATCACCGCTGATGCGCCAATCGCGCACCGAATGAACGTGAATCCAAATCCACTTGACATGTGGACAGCTGTGCTCGCGATGCATGTTGACAAGCTACCAATAAGACTTTGTCGAACCTGTCAAATGTAATCGTGTTTAAGGATATGGTGTCGAGTCAGGCCCTATGGGCTGGCATTTATTCCGTCTTGGTGCATTTGGTCTGAATGGAAACATGGTTTATAACTGCTGACTGTCAACTGTCATCTTCTCAGGCTCCCAGCGTGGTCGGGTGAAGCATAAAGAAGATGCCGGAACTCCACCATTTTCTACTGGAGCGCTGGGCATTGTAGTATCCTTAGCACAGCAGTTCTGGGATCATGAAGTCATTATTTAGACGTTGAATGTGTTCCTTCATTCACTCATTTCATCAGCCATTCATCGTACATGTATAATGAGCCTGTGACAGTAACTAACTCTACAACAAGTATGTGTAGCGCCTTGACCATCTATAGTATTATATAGTCTACAGTGCTTCCAAACCTGGGGGTCCAGACCCCACTTGGGGTCCCCTGATCTGCACATGGGGTCGCGGGGCCGACTAATGTGATTAGGAGTAGAAGTGGTGTCAGTTTGCTCGTTCTCTGGGACATTGGAGCAGAGGTTGATGGGTCAAAGAGATGTGTGGGAAGTGAATGCACAACGATGTCATAAGTCGGGGTCCCCAGATCCCCCACCTAGACACGGGGTCCCAGGCTGCTACCTAGCTAGTAGCTAGCTGAGAGCTAAACCACCCTGCTTTTCCACGCTCTCCACCGCAGAGACCAGGTGCGGAGAAGGTTAGGGTTTCCCAGGGAGTAGTGCAGTCTCTCTCTCTCTTTCTTTCTCTCTTTGTTTGATGCTCTGCCGTTTCCTTAATCCTCCTCTGTAGCCATAACTTGGAGTACGATTCATCCGAGGAGAAAAACCCCCGTCTGATATTCTACGATGACAAGGACGAGGTGGTGCAGGTGAGATGACAGCCAGGGGATGTTTTAGTTTTCCTTGCTCATCAGTTAGGCGGCAGACTGAATCCTGAGGGGCGGATCGTTGAGATGTTTTGGGAGAGGTTTTTAGAGGACTCACGGCACTTTGAGATCAGATCTCACTTAGATAGTAAAGCTACAGAGAGGTAGAGAGACACAAACACACATGCACACACACACACACACACACACACACACACACACACACACACACACACCAAGGACTGGGACCCACCCCCACCCTCAGAGACCACTACAGACACTATAAACAAATTGAGTCACCGTCTATTTATTAATATTCATAACATCCATGCCTCTGTAAATGCGTAAATGTAATTTAATGAGTGTATTTTATTTAAATTAAAATGGAAGTTGTTTACTTTCTTACTTCAACAAGCGTCACGTTTTTAACTACTGTTTGTGTTTTTTTTTTTAGTTTTAATGTAGTCATTCATTCATTCATTCATATTAGACGGTCCCTGTGAAAAAGATGACGGCGGACGCCATCAGCCAGCTCCTGGAGGCGCGCGGCTTCTACAAGAGGAGCCAGAAAGGAGAGGAGGTTCCAGAGGAGTTCCAGAACTTCCCCCTGCGCGCCCCCAGAGACGAGCTCTGAGGACACCTAGTGGCCGCGGATCACCACTGCAGCCCTGTCGCATAATGACGAGTGGGGCTCAAAGGCTCAATGTCAGCCCGGCCCCATTCTGATGGTTCCTCGACAGGCTGCGGTTGCGCAGTCCTAACTCTGTCACCCACCTCAAAAATATAAATTGTGAAAATTTCGTTATAATAAATATTTGGGTTGGCTCCATAGAAAGAATGATTTTTTCCCCTTCCAATTTTCAATAGAGGCACACTTGCACACACGTCAATGAAAATACTATAATCTGAATGGTTGTGAATAGGAACTCTTTCAAAATAACTCATGTAAATAGTGTTGAACTTCATAGCCTGCTCTTTTATATTAATCGGGGCATTGAGGTCTGCTAAAATTATAAATTGGGGGGGCTTTAGCGTACGATTAAGGCTCACACAGCATCATCAAATGCTTCATTGTAAACACAAGCCGTTGCTAGAATTTGTGGACAGGAGGGGTGCGCCATACATAAATAGGAAGCTTGCAATGAGCATTTCACTCAACATAAATAGTCAATACACGCTCAGGATGAGGAATAACCTCTCCCACGTGATAAATTAATGAATTGTGTCAAATAAACCTGCCCCGTTAAATGAATCAAGCTTGGTGTTTCGCTTTCACGGTTTATGGGTTATCGGCTGTGTCACTACCAAATCCGTCCGTGCTAACTCGTCTCTCGGAGTGACGTAACTAGCCCTCAGTTAGCGAGTCACGTTGATTACAAAAGTATTTGATTAATTACAACTAAACTGTGTAAACTGCGAGTTGCCTTCAAAAGGCACCTTAGAATGTGTGTATATTTCCTAACCAGTGGAACCTAGTTTACACCAAAAACAAAACCATTCACGGCAGTTCACCTGCCACACTTAACGTCGCTATGGCAACGAGTGCGCTGTGGTTTGGAGTAGAAGCCGGCTAAATCATTTGCCTTTCAATTAGTAAATGACTGAAGTGCACCATTAAGGTGATAAATCCCAACCTAGGTTTGTGTAAATGACACTTTACATAGAACTCAAACTCGTAAGCAACGTGAACTGTTCTTACATTGTGTTCATTAATGTTCATCACAGCGTCCCGCTCCTATCACAGGAACCAAGAATCAATATGTTCGGGCTTGTTCAAAATATTGTGTACATACATGTTCATGTATTAAATACAGGATATATGCGTGCATGCTACAGAAAATGAAACAATGCCCATAGGTCGTTAACAACCACATATGGATGTATACGATAACGGGGTCGGGAGGATTCCCAACAAAAATGCAGCTCATTGCGCCACATGTTTGAAATACGGGTAGTGTAATAAAATGTCATTGGTTTTTTCTGAAACAGAATATTGCCTACTCCGTTTCTAGTCCCTCAACTAATAAACTAAACGGCATATACAATCACAACGAATATTGTGACACTAAAATACACATTTATCGCTAGAAATATTATCAAAACCTATTTGAATGTTGAATGTATATATTTTTAAACGCATTCTCCACCGAGAATATGTCAGCCATCTTGTTTGTTTTTGCAGACAGAAACTTGACAGTCACTTGACGTGGACGCAGGCCTATAGAAAAGAATAGGCCAAAAAAGAAAAAACGCAGGCATCTCAATTTTAGAGCAGTTATTGTGAAACTAGGTTTTCCGCTGCGGAACAACGTAGCTGTACTACATTTTGGTGAGACTGGGTTGACTAGTGGTGGTAGTTTGAATGTGTTGTAGTAGCTGAGAATGGACTGTAGGGGGCAGTCGGTACACATTGTTACTAAAATTGAGACTGAGTAGCAATTTTAGTAGCAATATGGATGTTGTATAATATATTAACACTGTGGATCATGTGAATATTGCCGAGTAATGTATCTTCAATGTATTACAGGAAGTTTAGCTTGACATTAGCAAAGTTAAATGACAATTAAACTAACTGCACCAAAACATGCTTGACAAAGTCACAATGTAGGATTTTCATTTATAAAAAAATTGGTTGAACTTTAATATATATTTTTAGAAAACACAACATAGCACATAGTACACAAAAAACTTTTTCGCAATCAATTGTTTCAAAATGCCACAACCATTCAGAAAGCAAGTGAAGAGGTATGTAGAAAAACCAGTTCATGCCTAACCAGCTCTTTCCCTGACTCTAAACCCTGACACTCAACCCTAACGCTGAACCCTCTTGCAGGGCAAGAAAACACTCCTTCAGAGTAATGGTTCGAACCATGGAGAAGGAACACAGAGGAACAGGAAGGAGTAGAGAGAAAAGTGACGTTGTGAGGTTAGTTAGTAGACAGACATGTGGGAAAGGCATGTGGAAGCACATGGGTACATGTGGTATCAAGAAGGTTATTCAAACTGGAGTTCATTAATCCATCAGCCTCAGACTGCTGACTTGAAGCTCAGCAGTTCTTGAGGACGATGCTCAGATTAACTGAGGAGACGGTGACCAGCAGGACGTCAGGATACAGGTGGAGTGTGTCTGCCCCAGACCAAACAGGATTTCACCAGCGTCTTACAACAATAGATGACATGGATTATGTTCATTATTCAAAATGATGCAACGTTATTTGAACCAAAGAGACTTCATTAAGTAGCAGGTAGGCTTTAGGATACCTTGCTCAAGGATGCATCAATGTATTATGAAGACTGGGGGTTGAACCCGGCACCATTCGGCTGAGAGTTGAACACCCAATCCCGTACCCTATACCAGTCCATTATGTTCAGTAAATGCAAACTTACAAGGAATACTTGTTGGTAGAGTCATGGTCGTCTTTTAGAGTCACAGCTCCTCCATCAGCTCTCCTCAGCCACGGAGTCCTGGTCTGCAACAAAACAGTGGAAGTTTGACTAACGTCTAGTAACAAATAGCTGCAGTTTGCCATAATGTCTAGTAACAGCATTAGTTTGCGCTGTACACTATTTCAGTATATGCAAACTTACAAGAACTTGTTGGTCGATTCATGGTCTTCCCCAGGATTCACCTTCCAGATGTATGGCTTCTCCATCAGTCCTCCACATATTCCTGGTCTGGTTACAAACGTTGCTGGGCTCTAATGTAAGGTAACAAACAGTAGTAGTTTGGCTCTAATGGCATGTAATGTAGCAGTTTAAGTTTGTCTGGTCACATAACCAACTGCAGTAGTATGGCTTAACTTGTTGTACAGGACAAACTAACGCTGCATTACAAGTCCACTATGTTTACTTTATGCAAACTTACAAGCAACTTGTTGGTAGATTCATAGTCTTCCTCAGGATTCACCTTCCAGATGTATGGCTTCTCCATCAGTCCTCCACTGATTCCTGGTCTGGTTACAAACGTTGCTGGGCTCTAATGTAAAGGTAACAAACAGTAGTAGTTTGGCTCTAGAGTCTTGTACAAAGTAACAGCAGTAGTTTGTCTGGTAACAAACACAGTAGTAGTTTGGCTCCAATGGCATGTAACATAGTAGCCGCTTTAGTTTGTCTGGTCACCAACTGCAGTAGTATACCTTAACTGTAATGCAGCATTAATTTGTCCTGTCCAAGTCCACTAGGTTTACTTTATGCAAACTTACAAGGAATACTTGTTGGTAGAGTCATGGTCGTCCTCCAGAGTCACAGCTCCTCCATCAGCTCTCCTCAGCCACGGAGTCCTGGTCTGTAACAAACAGTGGATGTCGGGCTCCAACGTGTGGTAAAAACAGATGTAGTTTGTCTGGTATAGTAACAAACCGCGGTAGTTTGTGGTAGCAGTACTCTACTAGAAGTGGCAGTGAGAGTGATAATTACTTTAGAGTCAGGTTCCATCTGCCCCACAATGGACATCCTTCACCAGGCAGGGCCTCCAGCACGGCTCCTCCATCAGCTCCTTCAGCCATGGATTCCTGGTTTGGTTACAAACACAGTTGGGTCTCAACGGCTGGTAAGACACCTGGGGATGCAACACCTGCATCTGAGGTCCATTTGTAAAATGGTAGCCAATATTTCAACTTCCTTCAATTCAACAAAGTCTACAAATTGACGTTTTCAGCAGTTCATCAACTATGGTTGTAGCAGCACTAGTAACAAATATGGCTCATATGACTCCTACATAACCCCAGTATGAATGACCTCATCACAGCTTTGGCACAAAATTAGAATTGGAAGATGATAAAAACCCTTCTGCAATAACTAGTCACCAGACCTAAAAAGAACCCGAGGGTTTTTAGTGTTCAAATGAACTTTGTGATGGTTACCCTCTGGCCCAATCCGGTGCGGCATGCCTCTGGTCTCCAGCTTCGGTCTCTGGTCTATCCTGGTGCTGCATGCCGCCGGTCTCTGGTCCCCAGCCTCCGGTCCAGCCTGGTGCTGCATGCCTCTGGTCCCCAGCCTCCGGTCCAGCCTGGTGCTGCATGCCTCTGGTCCCCAGCCTCTGGTCCATCCTGGTGCTGCATGCCTCTGGTCCCCAGCCTCCGGTCCATCCTGGTGCTGCATGCCTCTGGTCCCCAGCCTCTGGTCCAGCTTGGTGCTGCATGCCTCTGGTCCCCAGCCTCGTGTCCATCCTGGTGCTGTATGCCGCCGTCTCTGCTCCCCAGCCTCCGGTCCATCCTGGCGCCACATCCAGAGGCTCCTGTAAAAATCACACAGACAGACAGTCTCATAAACACGGTGACATTTAAATTTGCACGTTAAAGACACTCCCACATTCATGCCTAAACACAATTATATTTTGTACAGTTATTTTTCTTTCCCTGTATTCTTTTGGGATCCTCTGATCAGGCTTCTCAATTAACAAATAAATGAACACGTTCACATGCATGTGATGTGACTAAAATAGTCTTCAATCTGTACATTGGCTAAGAAGTGAAGTTTGCCTCACTGTGAACATAAGAAACATTCACCCATTTATAGAGACATCACATTAGGATCACATGATAGCACTACAATGACCAGAGATGTGAAGTGATGTGGCCACTTTTAAATTCTGTTTTATGAAAGACTCCTCAGTCCTTCCTTAACTCTTTAAGTCACTTCACATTTCCAAGTTGGAAAATGAGATGTGGTACTTTTAAATCCTTCACTACTCTGCATAGAGCTTTACAACATGGTTTAATGGACAAAATGTAATCAAAACAAAACCCCAGGATACTTAAGATGAACAATTGTGTTCCTAGTTAACTTGTGTTATGTTAGCCCCACCAGGGCTTTGCATTTCAGCTACAGCAGCAGGTTTATATTAGCATTTGCCCATCAATAAACTTAATTGGCTCTTCCGAACAGTTATGCCATTTGTTGTTTTTTAATAAATTAATTGAATTAATTGTATAACTCAAGCCTAGAAAAGACTGCAGAGATAAGACTGACTTTGTCACAAGTAGCATCCATTTTTGGGAACGAAGACAGCAGTCCCCAAGTTGAAAGAAGTGTTTCAGCCCGTGCATTGAACCTGACCTGAAAATACTTTATCATGCACCAGAGCACTGACCTGTTATGGAGGACTTCTTTGACAGTAGGTGGAGGTATGGCTCTGGGTGAGGAGGCAGACACCTTGTGACAAACTACATGTTACCATTTTAACCTTGTACAGTTCTAGAGTTTCTACTACTGCAGCATGTGGGACATACGGCCATTACTTTAGCTGTTGGATACTATCAGGTTGGTAACTCATCACACAAGTATGGAGTAAAAATAATGTAATGTTATTAGGTAGGGTTATGTGGCCATTAATGATAGACCACATATTTAGAATGTACAAAAGCTGTTAAAGTACCAAAGAACACTAAGCAATATCAATATTAAATTGAATAGTAAAATGATACTTAGCCATATTCAGGTGCTGGGTTGTATGGAAGACGTGCCAAAACGTTTTCCGCCTTAAAATGCTCTGCAGCCTTCACTGTTGGTCAATCAGAAATGTGCCCGCAAGTACGCCGTTTTTTTACGCAGTGAGAGTCCGTCAACGTGGTTAAAAGTACAACGAAATTATGTAAAAGTATCTGTAAAACTGTGGGGAAACGCAAAACACATTGGACGGCGTATGTGTCAGTATGTATTTTTGAATGGTCAACCTAAAGTTGCTTAAGAAATAGGTCACCAAATGGTAACCGCCTGAAATCGTTTTCCGTTGGTGACGAGGTAACGCGCAAATGCCAATCCTGAACGTACTGCCAGATGCCCTAACAGGGTACTTTCTAAGTGATAGTTACACAAATGCAAAACCAGAATGTACTGCCAGATGCCCGCTCAGGTGACTCAACATCCAACTAACTACCAAGTGTGTCCTTATGGTTGTCAATACTACAATGTTCAATGCCAACCATTGAGACTAAATTAACTGACCACACTCACTTTGAACCTCCCGGCGGGAAGCACACAACCGTCCGACTGGAATCCGAACATTCCAGCCGGAACCAACCAGTAAGAAACATAACCAGCGCCTCACCTTGAGCTGAGGCGAAGATCCTGTAGTCCAGCGATGATGTCATTAAAAAAAACACAGCCAACAGACTTACCTTGGGGTGATCTGTTTGTTGCTGTTGGTAATTACCACTATTCATTGTAACTCTATATTGCTATGCACCCAGTGTGTACAAGTTAAAATGCTCAAAACCATACAAAATAACAGAACTACCATGTAGGTCCCACAACAACTTTAAACCTCAAATCCTTGCCTAAAACTATGGAATCTTTCAATGCAAAACAGTGACTACATTTTACAATACACAGAACAATTATCTAGATAATTCTGGGTACAAACCATACAGATCAAATCTAAATGTCTAGCTCACAGAGAGCCAACCATAACCCTGCAACGTTACCCTGAACTAATCGCATCATCGCCAATAGCATATTTCAACAAATACATCTACAGAGGTCAAGTGTTGAGAGAAAGGACTGCACATAACAAAATGAACCCCAATTCCTGAACTAACACTTAAAGATCTACAGACTTAGCATGCCATTGTGTTCTAATCCCTTTTATCTGCTCCCTCGTTACACTCAAAAACTATGCATCTACATCTCTAGAGTGTTACCCTACTGATGCAGGTGTGGTCTGAGTGAGCAAAGATGCATGCTAGGATACAGTGCTGTCTAAAGTCTACAGTTCTGTAGATGCGCCCCCCTCAGGAGAAACCAAGTGTTTGAGAATCTGTCATGACACAATTGACATGAACTGGAATATCCTTCAAGATGGCGACATGGATTCCCAAAGGAAAAATGCCAAGAGGAAGATGTGTGTTCTTCCTCTCAGCCAGTAGAATACAACTAGGGTCTTCCATCAGAGAACTATGGAACACATTGCAACATTCCTCTCTATACATCTTAAAGCCCCAGTGAAGGTTTCCTTATGTCTTCAGCTGAAGACCACAACTTCAGCTTGAAGAGGGCCCTAGTTGGGATAGTTCCCAGATTGTTTCCGATTTAAGGGAACCCATATTGTAAGTTCAGCTAGGCCTGCACAAAACAATACAGTTCAGCCAGAGAAGACGTGCATCTGAAAGCAAGAGTACACGAGACACGATCCACAGTGCTCGCCGTCCATCCAGCCAGGTAGGAAGAGCCGCCTCACTACAGGTCTGAAGTTCATCTTGAATATCCATTAAGGTCATTTTCCAACTCAGACTCTTTGTGGAATGCCATTAGGTGTCCATCCTCCATTGTTCCTAATTGGTGTAGTCCTAGTTTGAAGTCGCCATTTGCATCCTTTTATACTTGATTCCAATCCAACACCACTCTTGTCTTCCTGCCCAGTGTGTTAGGATATCGTTCCGGAGCATCGTTCCAGGCTCGTGGTGTATACTGGAGTCCTTAAGTATACATGGTGCCCCTCCATTCGTTTAGATTAAGTTGACCATTCCATTCCAATAGCCACACACACGTAAAACCCTATGCCAGGTCGAACCCTAGCCACACACACGTAAAACCCTATGCCAGGTCGAACCCTAGCCACACACACGTAAAACCCTATGCCAGGTCGAACCCTAGCCACACACACGTAAAACCCTATGCCAGGTCGAACCCTAGCCACACACATAAAACCCTATGCCAGGTCGAACCCTAGCCACACACATAAAACCCTATGCCAGGTCGAACCCTAGCCACACAAACACCCACACAAAACCCTATGCCAGGTCGAACCCTAGCCACACACACACACGTAAAACCCTATGCCAGGTCGAACCCTAGCCACACACACGTAAAACCCTATGCCAGGTCGAACCCTAGCCACACACACACACGTAAAACCCTATGCCATGTTGAACCCTAGCCACACACACACACGTAAAACCCTATGCCAGGTCGAACCCTAGCCACTCACACATGTAGAACCCTATGCCAGGTCGAACCCTAGCCACACACACACAATGTAAAACCCTATGCCAGGTCGAACCCTAGCCACTCACACATGTAGAACCCTATGCCAGGTCGAACCCTAGCCACATACACACAATGTAAAACCCTATGCCAGGTCGAACCCTAGCCACTCACACATGTAGAACCCTATGCCAGAGCAAGCCATGCTCACTAATGAACCATTTCCATCTCATGTCAAACCCACATGCCACCGAGCAATACAATGCCAAACACTCCTGCCATGACACCCAGAACAGAACCGAATCTTCAATGTCTCCAGAGATTTAGATGTACTACATTCTTCAGTGGTGTCAGACATTGGTAATGGATTATGCAGGGCGTCTCCAAAAGGTGTCCCCTGATGATTTAACGTCCCTGAAGTGACGTCTTTGTAGTCCAGTGGTTTCCTGAATGAGTAATCTTCACATATCCAAACCGTGCAGCTTTAGTAAGCCTCAGGACAGGACTCTGGGAAAGAGTTGAGAAGTAGGTCATCTGTTCAGAAGACAACCCAGTGGTGGGGCGGTAGCTCTTGAAGAGCAGGATCCTCCATCATCAGCAGGCTGACGAGCCCTCGGCTGGATCAGATGGAAGCTTTCTGTGGAAAGTGTTTAGTACACTCCAACCCTCAAGATGGAAGTCTCTCAGGCTAAACTGCACAGTAATGGGCAAGGCCAGCTGGACCTGGAAGATGGCTCCCCTCAAACCAGAAACCATCTTGGAATGACCCCAACAATGACCCTTTTTGAACTGGAGTTGTGCTCTCCTCCAGCTGAGGAGGTAAAGAAACAGTTGCTGAGGCGTCACGATGCACGGAGGGGAATGTTGAAGTGTGTTCTATGGTTCTCTGGTGTAAGACAGAAGTTGTGTTCTACTCGCTGAGATGAGGACCCCTCACATCTCGCCCCTGGCATTTCTCCTTCGGGAATCCCTGTCACCATCTTAAAAGGACATTCTAGTCTATGTAACTGACGTCACAACAGATTCTCAAACACTTGGGTTTCTCCTGAGGGGGCGCATCTACAGAACTGTAGACTTCAGACAGCACTGTATCCTAGCATGCATCTCTGCTCACTCAGACCACACCCTCATCAGTAAAGCAACACTCATGTGATGTAGATGCAGAGCTCAGGAGAGCAGCGGGAAAGAAGACTGAAGAAATCAGAACCCAACCCTGGAGTATGTTTTAGTTGTACCCACAGAAATCTCTATTACTACACTTTATAACACTCCCTTAGAACCTGTACTTGCAACCATTTTAACCAACTATTAATACCAACTCAAACCAAACGCTTAAGTAGCCAATGCACCAAAAAAAACCAGCCTTACTACTCAAATCAACCTTCACCTAACAGTTTAACTCAACCATACAGGAAACCAAAATACATTAACGTGCCCAAGAATAATGCGGAAACGAATGACTTACAGTTCGCAGTTTCTTCTTCATGGTGAAATTGGGATACTCACAGAACCGCAGTTTCATCTCCATGATAGACCTTTGAAGGAGTGCAAGAAACTGATTAGATTTTTTACACACACCAAATTCACGGCTTTTGAGATCTTTCATCTTTTATATAATGTTCAAGATAATTAACATCTAATCCATCTTTTTTTAATATAAATTATACTTTTTCTTTGACTGCCAATAGGCCAGAGTGAGTTACTTCTACTTTAACAAGTTCGAATGTATGGGCTCTAAAATGTTATACTTTCACATAGAACGAACATTTGAATTTCAAATGATAGTTAAACCACCACAATCCCCGTTTTCCATCACACATCAGCGATTTAAATTCCACAAAGAAGTCAATGCAATTGTGCTGCCTCAAGACACTCAGGCATTGTGGAGCTGTGATGTCTGCTATTGCATCCTTGCATTGGTGAACGTTTTAACGTTTGAATTCAGTGTCAAGCCCCCATGTTAAATGTACAGCAACGCCTGATTTCCATCAGAAAGGGCTTAGAGATGGTTTCTGGCCGACGGGGTTTCACGGCAGGTCAGACTGGGGGTGTTGGCCTACAAACTGCTTTATTTAAATGTGGGCTACATGCGGGCTGCACTTTCGTACTTTAATATGCTTATATTGCTTCTGCAAATAAAGAAACGGTCACGGTCAACGTTATGATAGGCTCAAAGCAACCAACACAAATATTAAACATTTTGATTAGTAGGCACATTCCCACTCACATCAGGTCCAGATGAGCTGCGCCGTTTTACTTCGAAAAGTCTTCGTAAACTGTGAAACAGAGGAAGAGAGGACGAATTAGTCACAACACAGTTCACCAGAAAACTACACACACATTGTGGTTTCATGAACACAATAATCTTACCGCGTCTGGAAGCCATCACACTGCCAAACGGTGGCGGACACCAACGTGCTGTCCGCTTCCTCTGAACCGAACCGAACCAGACGCAGCCAATTTACCAATTAATAAAAGCACGCAGTGCGCGAGCTGCGGCAGGTGAGCTAATTAGTCCAACTCAACGCAGGTTTCAGCTCTGTTTGATTTTAAATGACGTCACTAAATTAAATTCAACAAATGTAGATTAAGCCTTCATGTTGGAGTAGTGAAGGTTGACGGTTCACTTTTAAGACCTCTGTGCTTTCCATGGTAAATTGAATAAAGAAAGTCTTAATTAAATCCAAGTTCTGTCTGCGAAAACAAACGAGATGGCTGACACTTATTTTATTGTCAGTGGAAAATGCATTTTTTAAATTAATTAATTAATATTATTTATATAATGTTAACTGTTTTTCTATTATGAAATGGAGGTCGGATTCTCAGATATGCATGTTGGATGGGTAGGGTGTAGATCTGGGAAGAACTTAAACTCAAAATCTTGCAAGCAAGCCGCTGCATGAGATGGAGCATGTGCTGAGGCTTTGTGAGTCACTTCCTGTAGGGCTGGAGCCCCCAAATTGATAATCGAATATGTCCTTTGAGACCCTCTTTGATATAAAAGAAACCCCAGGTCTATAGCTCACATGTTAGTGACCTTGTCACTCACTAAGTCACCCACTCTTTGCATCACTTCCTGTAGGGCTGTTCCTGTGGTTGAGCTTCACCCACCTCAAAAATATAAATTGTGAAAAAGATGTGGTGTTTTGATAATAAATATTTGAGTTGGCTCCATGGAATGGAATGTTTTTTTTTCTCAATTTTCAAGATAGGCACACTCGCACAGTCATTCAAAATAACTCATTATCATGTCAATCAGGTTCATAGCCTGCTCATTATGGGTGATAATAGTGCAAACTACTAAACTACGGCGCTACTGCAGCAGCGCTGGTTGAGGTTAATCTGCAGCCTGCCTCCTGTCAGATAATCTGATTATCACTGTCTGTTAGTGTGTGTGTGTGTGTGTGTGTGTGTGTGTGTGTGTGTGTGTGTGTGTGTGTGTGTGTGTGTGTGTGTGTGTGTGTGTGTGTGTGTGTGTGTGTGTGTGTGTGTGTGTGTGTGTGTGTGTGTGTGTGTGTGTGAGAGAGAGAGACAACAACAAGGATTATCAGAAGGCGGAGCTACGAGGGAGTAACACACGGGCCCCTGCCACCGCGCTGGGCTGGGCGCTGGGTCGCTACCGTCATGCCGGTGTTCTTCTCCCCCGGGCCGCAGACGCTGCGCGCCGGGCTGTCCTGCGTCGGGAGCGCCGTGTTCGCTAACAACCGCACGACGGACAGCGACTTGGCCCAGGAGCAAGACGACAGATCAGGTTCGCACCGTCGCACGACTCTTAGGCCCGCATCGTTCGTTACGTGTTCCTGACCTCGTGACACCATCCTGAGATTCACGATTTGCGTTTCGCAATGAACAGAATGTCAACAGATCAGGATGGCCTCTGTACAGAGGGGCTAATAACAATTCTACTACTATTACTACTACTACTACTAATAATAAAAACAATACAACAGAGTGATCACAGACTTGGACACTGACATGTCCTTATATTTTTCTATAATTAGTTGTATGATTAATTGCCATTTAGGCCTAGGCCTACAGGGCTGTGAGATGGTCACTCTTTTGATGCAGTCGGACGGTGATGGAAGAGATACAGTCAGACAGCTTGGTACTGGAAGAGATACAGTCAGATAGCTTGGTACTGGAAGAGATACAGTCAGACAGCTTGGTAATGAAAGAGATACAGTCAGACAGCTTGGTAATGAAAGAGATACAGTCAGACAGCTTGGTACTGGAAGAGATACAGTCAGACAGCTTGGTACTGGAAGAGATACAGTCAGACAGCTTGGTACTGGAAGAGATACAGTGAGGGTAATGGCCTCCTTGTGTTTCCAGGGGTGCACGAGCTGGTGTCTCACCTGCCGCTCCAGATGCTGCTCTACTTCAACATGTTCTACTTCCCCTGCTGGTGGGTCTCTGCTGTGGCCATGCTACACCTAAAGGTTGGTCGGGATGGCTCGTAAGCTAGTTCTTAGTGTTAGTTAGCACTTTGGTTAGTCAGTCGGATAGTGAGTTATTAGTTAGTAAATGAATACGTTGTTAGTTACTTGTATTATAATATCGTTATGCACTGCTTCTATAAAATCCACGTCTAGTTGTGTCATATACAATCCATTTTAAGACCTAAAAGTTATTAAAGCTGTATCTATTCATCGTCCTTATGCTACATTTCACATTATATTTACATCTTGTTAATGGTATATCTGTGTGTGTACATCATGAGACCCTGACCTGCAGTGTGTGTGTACATCATGAGACCCTGACCTGCAGTGTGTGTGTACATCAGGAGACCCTGACCTGCAGTGTGTGTGTACATCATGAGACCCTGACCTGCAGTGTGTGTGTGCAGTTCTGCCTCCTCCCAGGGTACTACCAGGCCCTGCTGGTCACCGGTGTGATCCTGCTGACCGCCATCGAGGCTGCGCGCCTCTACCTGGGCTGGGTGGGGAACCTCAGCGAGCAGGTACCTCCGCACACCACCCTGCTCTCCATCAGGCCACAACAGGGCTACTGGAACATTCCGCATATGAATCACATGGGAATTTGATTCTATACATCTTTCCTTGCCTTTATGTCCATCCATTTCTCTCTCTCTCTGTCTCTCTCTGTCTCTCTCTCTCTCTGTCTCTCTGTCTCTCTCTCTCTCTCTCTCTCTCTCTCTCTCTCTCTCTCTCTCTCTCTCTCTCTCTCTCTCTCTCTCTCTCTCTCTCTCTCTCTCTCTCTGTGTCTCTCTGTCTCTCGACCCCCAGGTACCGGCGCTGGCAGCGTTCTGGCTGCTGTCCGTCTCCTTCCAGCTGCCCGTGCTGCTGTTCTTCCTGACGGACGCGGCCGTCCTGATCCTGCCCCTGGAGAGGGCGGTGCACGCCGTCCTGCTGCTCTTCCTGCTGGCGCAGATCGCCTGCGCCTTCCTGGCCCTGCGCACCGTGACGCGCAAGCGCACGCTGCTCTTCCACCTGCGGCAGATCGGAGAGGTGGAGGGCCTCGACCCCCAGCACCGGCGGCACCAGCACGCGCTGAGCCCCCTCTGCTCCCTGCCCCCCCACCACCACCGCAGCGTTCTGCCCGTGCCCGGGGATGCCCATCTTCGGTGACGGTGGAGCAGAGAAGGATGAAGGTGAACGAGCTAATGGCAGGAGAGGGTGGGGTGAAGGGATGAAGGTGAACGATCTAATGGCAGGAGAGGGTGGGGTGAAGGGATGAAGGTGAACGATCTAATGGCAGGAGAGGGTGGGGTGAAGGGATGAATGTGAACGATCTAATGGCAGGAGAGGGTGGGTGAAGGGATGAAGGTGAACGATCTAATGGCAGGAGAGGGTGGGGTGAAGGGATGAAGGTGAACGATCTAATGGCAAGAGAGGGTGGGGTGAAGGGATGAAGGTGAACGATCTAATGGCAGGAGAGGGTGGGGTGAAGGGATGAAGGTGAACGATCTAATGGCAAGAGAGGGTGGGGTGAAGGGATGAAGGTGAACGATCTAATGGCAGGAGAGGGTGGGGTGAAGGGATGAAGGTGAACGATCTAATGGCAAGAGAGGGTGGGGTGAAGGGATGAAGGTGAACGATCTAATGGCAAGAGAGGGTGGGGTGAAGGGATGAAGGTGAACGATCTAATGGCAGGAGAGGGTGGGGTGAAGGGATGAAGGTGAACGATCTAATGGCAAGAGAGGGTGGGGTGAAGGGATGAAGGTGAACGATCTAATGGCAGAGAGGGTGGGGTGAAGGGATGAAGGTGAACGATCTAATGGCAAGAGAGGGTGGGGTGAAGGGATGAAGGTGAACGATCTAATGGCAGGAGAGGGTGGGGTGAAGGGATGAAGGTGAACGATCTAATGGCAAGAGAGGGTGGGGTGAAGGGATGAAGGAAAACGATCTAATGGCAAGAGAGGGTGGGGTGAAGGGATGAAGGTGAATGATCTAATGGCAAGAGAGGGTGGGGTGAAGGGATGAAGGTGAACGATCTAATGGCAGGAGAGGGTGGCGGTGAAGGGATGAAGGTGAACGATCTAATGGCAGGAGAGGGTGGGGGTGAAGGGATGAAGGCGATGGGACTCATGCATCAATGGCAGCATTGCTTCGTGTTCGCTGTGTTTGAGTATGTCCACCTTTTGATAAAAGAAAAAGCTTTTCAAATGACTTTAATTTTGATCTTATATGATGCTGTAAAAAGATAAAGAAAAATATGTTTTGGATTTTCAACCCATTTCTGACGCATTGACTGTCATTTTTTGCATGAATGTCAAACGCAGACAGCACACTGTTGGTATTGGTAGTACTGTTATGTCACTTGCATTTGTATGTCCACAGTGCAAAAGGATTCCGATAGAGTTGGATTGAACAGTCAGTAGTGGACAATAGTCAATAGTGGACATATTAGGCCAGTGCACACAAGAGAAGTAGCACTGGGGTATGACGATCCTTTGGTAAAATAAAATAAGTAAATAAATGAATGCCTAGCTATATAGACATATACATATATGAAGTTATGCATAAAGGTTAAGTTTAGGTGTAAAATTAAGGATGTTATGATATACAGTTGGAAATGGTCTAGTCTAGGGTTAGGAGTGGTTACATAAATGTAAGTTTTTTTCATTATTATTTTATAAAAGAAGAATGTTGGTGACGAAATTGAATATATTGATATAGGTCTAGCAAAGTCAACAATATAATATTTCAGTCTTGTTTTTAAAACATAAAAACCTAACATATTTATTTGTACATATCCATATAAGTATGTAAGTTGTATTAAGAAAATTTGCAAATTGTCCTTTTAACTTGTATAAACTGAATTTAAGATGTAAAAAATGTAAATAAAATGTAAAATGATTAAATGTGTTATCTCTATGAACTAACTCTAGGAAATCAACAGTTCATATTATAATATAATAATTTCCGTCTCTAACATAATAAAATAGTGTTTATCAGGAGAAACACTGGAATAATTAAAAAGGTGTCTGCATTATTCATAACTCATAGTTTTCTATTAACAGGAGAGGTTGGGTTATAGTGATGTCTCTATAGCTCTTATTATGTGGGGCAAGCAAAATAAGATCTGGCTTTAAGGTTGATTTTACTTCTAGTGGTAAGGTCAGAGGTCATGGAGAGAGGGTTGGAGATAGAGAGAAAAGTAAGTCATTATATCTGAGTTACAGAGACACGCACACACGCTCACATGTTCAAACGCTGGATTAGCACGTTCAAGAGCTCCCCAATAACCCACCACGTCTGTCCACATCAAGCACTGAATCTGAGTAAACATATCAATGTCTGTCTCAAAATATTTAATCTGATTAAACATATCTAGGTCCGTCCACATTAAGTACTGAATCTGAATAAACATATCAAAGTCTGTCTCAAAATACTTAATCTGATTAAACATGTCTAGTTCTGTCTAAATTAAGTACTGAATCTGAATAAACATATCTAGGTATGTCCACATTAAGTACTGAATCTGATCAACTATCTAGTTCTGTCCTAAAAATCCTAAATCTGGTTAAACATATCAAGGTCTGTCCTCAAAATACTGAATCTGCTAAAACATATCAAGGCTGTCCTCATCAAAAAACGGAATCTGGTTAAATATGTCTATTTTGTGGTAGGTCTTACCACATCAAAATACTGACTGATTAAATATGTCATGGTCTGTCCATATCAAATACTGAATCTGATTAAACATATCAAGGTCTGTCCACAAAATACTGAATCTGATTAAACATATCAAGGTCTGCCCACACCAAAACACTCATTCTGATTTAATATATATAGTTCTGTCCTCAAAATACTGACTCTGATTAAACATATTCAAGTTCGTCCACACCAAAATTATAACTTAAACCATCCATGTTTATCAACACCAAAACACAAATTCAAATTCGATTTAAGCTCTGAAAACAAAAAAAGGACTAAACGAAAACTCTGATGTTTTCTGTGGTTTATCTTTATGTAGACATTAGTCAAATAAGAAACAGTACATTTGTGACTTTTCTGTTTTTTACTATATCTCAGACATTAAGCCTTTGATTACTACAAACTGCAACATTCAACTGCCAAACAGGCTTAAGAAAATACTTTTGAGGGGTAAGCCATTGAAAATAGAGTTCCCTTTGTCTTGTAGCTGCCAGCAAAAGTGATTTAGCTAGTACATACATATAGAGGAAAGTAAACATTAGTAAAGAAATGTGTATTTATGTATTATTGTAGCCATTTGTAAGCGATTTGTGAATTAAACAATTAAACAGTCATAAAAGCTATCAACTTAGTAAGACAACAATGGCCAAGGAAGAATCCAAACGATATAGGCACGTTCAACATCTGTACAATCTTAGTGACGGGGTTAAAACCAAACACAACCCTGGTCATCAAAGCAGGACAGGATCCACGCCGGTCTTCATCCGTCCATCACGTGGGCCAACTGTCCGTGTGTCTGGTGTGTGAGATCCGTCGTGATGGTGACGTGAGAGGGGCTGTGATCTGTGCACCTTTTGAAAGCTGTGAAAGTTTCCTGCTCAGCCCGTTTAAATAGAAACAATCTGTTGGGCGAGTCTTTGCTTTCAACAAATTCCATCAAAAAACAAGAGTCAGAAGCTGACAGAAGGAATGCAGGGAAGATCGCTCAACAGATTTGATCATCTGTACCTCCAGGAAGGAAAGATGGAACAAAAAACAACAACGAATACTTAAGACAAATATTTGTTAGTTAAAAATAAATCATGCACAAAATAACGTAAAATACGAACTGAAACCAAACTATACTACCAAGTAGAACGGTAAATATTTAAATTACACATCCATCACGCAAAAAAGTGTGAGTTGGTCAAACAAAGTCTCATGACAGGTTAGAAGCATTGTGCTTTCCCAAAACAGTTTTTAAACATTTGTATCCCGAATCGGAGGTCCATCGACTTAGCAAGAGACCAAGAGTCAGTTTGTTCGAGTTCGGTCCGGTTCGGTCCGGTTCAGTCCAGTTCTGTGTGAAGAACGTCTGGCAGCAGGATGAGAGGGGGTTCCCATGCCTTGGCGTGATGTGATTGGATGGTTGAGCCGTCAAAGAGCGTGCTGCTCAGCTAGTGGTCAGCTCGGACCCGGGGGGCGGGTCCAGGGTCTCGGCGATCTCTCCCAGCTCGTCCAGAAGCTCTGTGAACGCCGGTCTTCTGTAGGACTCCAACTGGAAGACCGGAGGAGAAGTGGATTTAAAGGAGACCTATTTCACCACCAGGTGTGATACCTTACTCACCTGGCGGCCATATTAGTGTGTTGGGTGGGGAAACCTTCTAGAATCTTTGGGGAAACCATGACAACCCAACGGAAAAGCATTCTACACGCCCCCTGGCAGGGAGATGGAATGCAAATGGAACCGTTGATATATTTCTTTAAATTGCTTTGGCTGATTTGCTTCTATTTCAACTACTGTGAATACGAGCGCTCATTCTGCCTGGGGCACTGTAAAGCAAACGCAAGCTATGGCCTCTCCATAGAGAAACCTGGTCCATTACAAGTTGTGCTATATTGTTGTCTTGTGTTGTTCTCACCAGACAGCAGCTCGAGGCTAGCTCCAGGACACGCTGGGGACAGTCGCTCACCAGCTTCCTGAACGCCTCCAGGTCCAGACCGTAGTCCTGCACACAGATAACACATCTCACCGATAAGATATCCATGTTTTATCTGCTTTCGTTTCCTTGTACTGTCTGTTTGTGTGCGTTGTGTTTGAAGCAAAATAATCATTTCCAGAAATGGACAATAAAGATAAAAAAAAAAAAAGATGGGTGAATTTTGGAAAGCAAGACCTCAACCCAAATCCACCCATGTGTGTATTCTTATCTCCACCTGTGTTCGGGGAAGTATTTCTGGATCGGCCGGGATCCTGGCCAGGATTTCACACAAAACGATGCCGAAGGAGAACACATCCACCTGCAAGAACACAGAAACACGCCCTCTACAGTCAGGAATCTACCTGGGAACGCTTGCCTCTACAGTCAGGAATCTACCTGGGAACGCTTGCCTCTACAGTCAGGAATCTACCTGGGAACGCTAGCCTCTACAGTCCGGAATCTACCCGGGAACGCTAGCCTCTACAGTCAAGAATCTACCTGGGAACGCTAGCCTCTACAGTCCGGAATCTACCCGGGAACGCTAGCCTCTACAGTCCGGAATCTACCTGGGAACATGCTAACAGTCAGGAGTCTACCTGGGAATAATAGCCTCTACAGTCAGGAATCTACCCGGGAACGCTAGCCTCTACAGTCAGGAATCTACCCGGGAACGCTAGCCTCTACAGTCAGGAATCTACCTAGGAACATGCTAACAGTCAGGAATCTAACTCTGCCATTTCAGTTGACTGGATTGAAAATAATTTTAGGATGCTTTGTTATATGCTTTGTTTCAACCTTTATTTGAACACATTTTCACTTCAATCAGTTGAATCAATTTATTGATGTACAGGTGATGAAAATAAAAAAGTAAAATGACTAGGAGTACTACTACCAATAATAAAAACAACAACAATACTAACAATAAAGTAATATAATGAGGCATAATAAAGAGGAAACGAGTGATGCTAGGGGTCCCGTTCTCGGGCCTACCTTGCGGTCGTAGGGTTCCCCCCGCAGCATCTCAGGGGCCATCCAGAAGGCAGAGCCCACCAGGGAGAGCTTCCTCTCAGGGTCCTTCACCGGCAGCTCCACCACCTCCCGGGCCAGGCCGAAGTCCGTCACCAGGGCCTCCCTGCCCCGCGCACTCACCCTGATCAGACAGTTCTGGGAGAGCGAGGCAGTACGCATGTTAGGGTGTGGACGGCCAGTAGCTGTCCAGCTGTTCTTCAGAAGCAAGCTTGTGCAGCTTCACATGGTTTTAGATCGTTGTCAGACTCACCTGCACGTATGTGGTCGTGTCTAGTCAATTGGTAGAGCAAGGCATTAACGCTGCCAGGGTTAGGGGTTCGATTCCCTGTCTAGCTCAACTGGTAGAGCAAGGCTCTACAGGGTTAGGGGTTTGATTCCCACCTATGCTATTAATGTATGCAAACAATCTGGATATATGCGTCCACCAGAAATGTTATATAGTATATTAGCTTTGGAAGCTTTAAATGCAACTGTAGTGACCGTACTATCACCAGCAGATGGCAGTATAGTGCTAATATCCTACACCTGGATGTTCAAGACAGCTACTTAAAATGTTGCATCATTCCTTTTACTCACTTTACAATCTAAAAATAGCTTTCTTTTTCTTTTTTCATTTGTATTTCTGGACATTCCCCTCCACTTGACTCATGCAGGTCTATTCAGCCATGCAGCGTCCTCGGTGACAGAAGAGACCGTTCGTTGCCCTGACAGACGGACGCCGGTTGAACAGAGGCTGGCGTCACCACTTTCCTCTGCACGCTAAATAATTCAGACCTGGACCAGAGCTTGTTGCATGTCACGGACATACAACAAACCCCCGTCCCCCCCCCCGTCCCCCATAAGCCAGCGCTGGGGCGCACCACGCTGGGGGGGGGGGGGGGGTCTGCCCAGGTGACAGGCAGCGGGGGGGGGGGGGGGGGGGGGGGGGCTGTTATGTAACACCATAGCACGCCCAGGGCAAACAAATACCAACGTCAGCACAGGAGGGCACATACTGGTCTGTTTTTACAGAAGAGATGTGTGTGTGTGTGTGTGTGTGTGTGTGTGTGTGTGTGTGTGTGTGTGTGTGTGTGTGTGTGTGTGTGTGTGTGTGTGTGTGTGTGTGTGTGTAGTCTCTACAGACACACACACACAAGGAGACACTCTCCCCCACTCTCTCTCCCCCACTCTCTCTATCTCTATCATCCAGTATCCTGGCATGAAATATGGCTTTGCCCTAGGGCAATGTGACTCTCACTCCTCCTAGCCACTAAATTTAGTTCTGCCCCCCCCCCCCCCTTCATCCTCCTCCTCTTTTTCTCCCTCTCTCTTGTGAGAGGGGGAGAGAAAGTGAGATGGAGGGAGAGAGAGAGGGAGAAAGGGAGAGAGAGGGAGAGTAAGGCTTCTGCTGTAAAACAGCTGGTACTGGAAGTAGCTGAAGGAAAACCAAACCGTGACAGGTAATTGACTAAAGTGTATTCATCTCTGCTGAGCTGCAGTCTCTTTCAAATCGAATTGACCTTCTGACTGAGGGTGATGTCACAACTCCAAATGCACTATCCAAACTCATTTTGAACAAAAGGAATGGCTGAAAAGTTTAAGGTTAAAGAAAATGTGTGTGTGTCTGTGTGTGGGAAGGGGGTGGGGGGTTGTTTATAGAAACTTGGCATGGCAACAGCTCACACATACACAAGCGCGCATGCTCACACATACGCACATGCCTCTGTGCACAGTTTATATTAGCATGACAACAGGCTGGCTGTGTTGGCTTCTCCCACTGCATTAACCTCTTTTACTTTTGTTCTGCAAAACCTGGCAACCCAAATTATATAAGGCCACACACACGCACACACAAAGGGGGTTGCTAGGACAGCTACTTTGAGATCACTTCGCAAACAAAGGTTGGAGGTTTGTCATGTTTTTGGATTGTGACCTACAGTTGTCTCTATATTGTTGTTCAATGAAGTTGCAAGGTACTGAACCCATTCATAAATGGGTTCCCTCTTGTCATAACATGAGACATCAAAAACCTTTGAGTTTAAAATGAGAGGGAAAAGGGAATTGTACAACAGGTCAGATTCTATTTTAGAAACTCGGCCGCACAGCACAAGGAATTTCTTGTAGTTACTTCAAATTTGATTTTGACTGCTTTGATTGTTTTCAGTCTCTCCGTATAAAAGCTAAGTTAAGTACTGCTGGTCACTCGCCCACCTTCACACACACTTTACACTTTACTCATCACTGCAACACGCTTGTTAGTACCAAGCATGTTGTGAGACAGTTCTATGTAATATATAACTTGTTATATATATATATAACATATATTTCTTCTGTCCTTTATTCTGGTTTCATTCGGTTGTCTTGTAAAGCACTTTGTAACCTGCTTTCGGAAGGTGCTATACAAATAAAGTTATTATTCTGACTACATTACCTTGTCTGCTTGTGTCTAATAAGCCAGGGTTCTTCCTGCTATGTCTCAGAGATCCCTGTGGGCAGGTGCTCACCTTGGAGTTGAGGTCTCGGTGGTAGATGTTCTTGTAGTGGAGGTAGATCATGCCTCTGCTGATGTCACAGGCCAGCTCCACCTTCTCCCTCCAGCACAGCGAGACGTCCTGGCTGGCCAGCAGCTCCTCCAGACAACCCCCGTTCACGTACTGGAGAGAGCACGCCAACACAGACTCAGAGCTCAGAGCACCGCAGACGATGACCTGCCATTAGGACCGCTCTGCATGAAGTAACTCATGTGATCTAATGAAGCAGTAGTGATGGAGGGAATAACGAGACAGCCCATCGTGGTTTATCCTGTCTAATTAGTAGTAGTACAAGTAGTAGTATTATTGTAATTTGCATACGATTGTTATTGTTGCATTAATCATTATAATTAATAATGTTCTTTCTTCTAATCTTTTTTTATCAGCATTGCCAATATTATAGCTTGTATTTTTTATAACAATATTATTATCGTCATAAAGACTATAATTAGTACCCCACCCCCTTGTATAAAGTGGTCTAATTTGATCACAGTAAAATGGAGTCACATAGGTTTTGTATTCCCTCCGGATGATTCGACAGCCTGGGTGTGTTGTGTGTAACCTCAGGGTGTACGCTCCAAGGTCTGATCAATCCTATCGCGTAATATATGTAAAATGATGCTCATTTCCCATCAAAGACGTCTCTCTCTCTCTCCCAGTTATCGTGGTGCAGCGTGTCTATTTCCAGCGCATTTGAATCACACCTTTGTGTTCCTTATGCTAAGTGTTGTTGTCGACCAAGCTAGCGACGCTCTCCTCTGACTGAAGCGTGATAAAAAATGATCTGCGATTGTTTAGGAAACTTTTTGACAGCTTTTAGGCTTGTGTTGGAAAACATATTGAAATCACTCGTGGGAGAGAGGAAATATTTCAGTAATATTATAATATAGACAGGAAATAATCGAATAGAAGTATAACCGATTATAATTTATTCAAATGCAATGTAGATTTATCACCCTTTCAAGAGTGATGCATTTCATCGGCCATTTGCTCCTTTGATATTCGCAATATATGTTGTAATCATATCTTACGATTTATATTCTCAAAGGAAAATATATGATTGATATACATATACATGTTATATGTTTGAGTCAAAATGATTCATTTATGACATGACTCTGGTCATATTGACAGGATTAGATTATAGATGATATAAAAGTACTAGGGTTAGTACATTAAACGGCTTTGTGTATTTGTGCATTCTGTTGTCATGAGTGACCGTGATGACGTCATATCAAGCCCTGTGGAGCGTTTTGTCGTTCAGAATACAGCGAGCATGCTAACACACTAGCAATGAGCTAACCATGTGCAGGGGGTAGGTCGCTAGCGCTCACCTCTAAGATGGGGTACAACTTATCTTCTTTGACGCATATGCCGAGATATCTGTGGGGGAAAAAAAAAACATTTCAAAATAACAAATATTACCAATATGATTTGTATGAACTTTATTTTTTATCACACACTTATGGGGCTAGATAACGTAATGACGAGGCAGTTCGACCCCCAGCCACAAGATACTAGGTTCAATCCCCAATGTCCACAAGCTAGCCGTAGGCATCCTAGAGCGAGATGCCCCCACCCCTACCGGTTCGTTACAGCCATGTGTCCAGAATCCACTGCTCAGACACTCTGGATAGAAGCCTCTGCTACATGACCAGAAGGCAGATCCTATTTTAATAGTGTCCAACTTAATGGCTCTTCAGGGGCCGGACTACAGCTAGGAGCTTTGCCAGCCTTCATTTCCATGGGTTCTCTGCTCCATTGCAGATCTGATTTGGCCCACGGCTTCCTGCAATCAGCCTCGTTGCTGCATCACCATCACGGTGGACGCTGAGTGGAACGCTAGGCTGTCATTTCATTACTTTAGGTTTGTTTTCTCTTTGGGGGGATGTTAGATTTGTTTCTATTGTTGTTTCTTTGGGGGGGGGGGGGGGGATGTTTGTTTCCTGTCTACATTTACAAGTAAATCCTTTACTCAAACATCAGAACTGAAGATGCTTGTTATCTAAAAAGACGAATAAAAATACTAATCATAAACAGCGTTCAACAAATGACTACATTCAGAACAATAAGCTTTGGAAACGTATTGCGACAGGAGGAAACCTCTTGTTAAGAGGTCGTCTCACCCAACGCACGATGCATTAAGATACAAGACCTCAACACAGAGATTATTACCAACGCAACCGATATAAAAGAGCGCCACTCAACACCTCTGACGCAGCTCTCTCCTGGACATGCGGGCGCCTGCAAACATTGCTTATGTAACACTCACGCACACACACTCTGAGCAGGGCTCGGCTTGATAAAACCCTGAGTCAAGGTGTTGTGCGTACCAGGTCTCTCTCTCTCTCTCTCTCTCTCTCTCTCTCTCTCTCTCTCTCTCTCTCTCTCTCTCTCTCTCTCTCTCTCTCTCTCTCTCTCTCTCTCTCTCTCTCTCTCTCTCTCTCTCTCTCTCTCTCTCTCTCTCTCTCTCTCTCTCTCTCTCTCTCTCTCTCTCTCTCTCTCTCTCTCTCTCTCTCTCTCTCTCTCTCTCTCTCTCTCTCTCTCTCTCTCTCTCTCCTCACCTGCGACCTTCACTAAGTGGCTCCATAGAGATAGCTTGGACAAACACAACATCTGACCTGCAGACTTACGTAACCACGGTGTTTTCTTATTCATCAGACACTTTTATCCAGAGTGACTCACAGTGAATCAGAGACATGTCATTAAAGGAGCAGGTAGGGGTTAGACAGTACAGGGACAGGACATTGAGGAGCAGGTAGGGGTTAGGGGTCATCTTGCTCAAGGATACCTCCAGGTTAGGCTGCTGGCGTATGGGATTCGATCTTCTGTTACTTTGGTTAAATACAAATACTGATGCGGCACCAAATAAATTGGAGCTTTATCAGGAAAGAGAGACCACATAACGAGAGCGAAATGAAAGTGTGAAAACCAGTAGGAGGGTGTGTGTGTGTGCGTGAGTGCGTGCGTGCGTGCACATGTACATAAGTGAGGCAGAGCACGTGACAGAATGTGTGTGAGTGTGTGAGAGAGGATGGATGGGTGAATAGTTGACGTGGATGTTTGGATGTACAGATAGGTGGATGTTCCAGGTGAGGCCGAACCTGACGGGGTTGGGGTGTGGTTGGGTATAGTTAGGGTGGATGTCCCAGGTGGAGACCTACCTGACGATTTTGGGTGTAATTAGGGTGGATGTCCCAGGTGGAGACCTACCTGACGATGTTGGGGTGAGAGAGCTTCTGCAGGAGGCTGATCTCTCTCACGATGCTGTCCTGGTCCACGTCGTTCTTGTAGATCTTCACCACCATCACCTTACAGCTGCTGCTGTGCATCACCTGAAGGACAGACACACGGACACACAGACTGTCAACTCTCAGTACTACTAAACTACTGGGTTCGATTCCCAATGTCAGCAGTCTAAACTGTAGGCAACCTTGAGCTGCCTGGCAACTACCTGGCCCTTGCCTGGCAACTCACTGACAAGTGAGCCGATTGGGGGGGGGGGAGGGGGGGGTCATGATGTAACAAGTGCTTTGATGGCAGTTTGCACGCACACACGCACCGCAGGGCAGGATCTGGGCAGTCTAGTCTAGTGAGTTTGGTTCCATCTGCTTTAACACTACCACTCGTTCATTTACTTATCTTGTATTTCTTACAGCCGCTCGGTACTCTGTCCACATGTTGTTTCTTAAACGAATCACGTATTTTGTAGGGACTACAATATTGATTGTATACTTTGACTGTTCTCAGACTCATTTAGCAGTCACTGTGGATAAAGTGACTGCTAAATGACTAAACACACACTCTCACACATGCACACGCACACTCCTACACACACGCACGGACACACACTCTCTCTCTCTCTCTCTCTCTCTCTCTCTAGGGGGATGTGTATTGAAAGCCCCCCCCCACAGTGAGAGTTTCAACAGAAGCGTTTTTCTTTTTACTGTGGAAACCATTAAACCCTGGTCTTGGAGGCGTTGCGTTCCCAGTAAGGACGTCTGCGTGTGTGCGTTGTGTGTGTGTGTGTGTGTGTGTCTGCGTGTTCACACCAAGGCTGTTATTGTGTGTGTGTGCGTGCCTGCATGTGTGCGTGCCTGTGTGTGTGTGTGTGTGTGTTGTGTTTACACCGAGACTGTTATTGTGTGTGTGTGTGTGTGTGCCTGCATGCCTGTGCGTATGTGAATGTGTGCATACGTGTGTGTGTATTCACACCGAGGCTGTTACGGTGTGTGTGTGTGCGTGCGTGCGTGTGCGTGTGTGTGTGTGTGTGTTCACACCGAGGCTGTTACGGTGTGTGTGTGTGCGTGCGTGTGCGTGCGTGTGCGTGTGTGTGTGTGTTCACACCGAGGCTGTTACGGTGTGTGTGTGTGCGTGCGTGTGCGTGCGTGTGTGTGTGTGTGTTCACACCGAGGCTGTTACGGTGTGTGTGTGTGCGTGCGTGCGTGTGTGTGTGTGTTCACACCGAGGCTGTTACTGTGTGCGTGCGTGCGTGTGCGTGCGTGCGCGTGCGTGCGTGTGCGCACCTTGTACACCCTGGAGAAGAAGCCGGTCCCGATGAGCTCGGCGCTGAAGTTCTCCCAGAACTCCAGCTTGCGGACGGCGGTGCGCAGCTTCTGCCAGCGGTCGGCCTGGCAGTAGCTGTCTGAGGACTCCCCCAGCAGGGTGGGGCTGGTGGGCTCAGCCGGGACGTCCACCTCACACATCCTGGAGATGTCCGCTGGAGACACACACACACACACACACACACACACACATGAATAAAGATGTACACACCATGAAACATAATGTACAATCACACACACACACACACACACACGAATAAAGATGTACACACCATGAAACATAATGTACAATCACACACACACACACACACACACGAATAAAGATGTACACACCATGGAACATAATGTAAAACCATGTACACACACACACACACACACAGATGTGTATATGCATGACGGAACACAATGTAGATACACACACACACCCACACAAACAAACAGAGGAAGACAAACACACAGCAACACGGGGCACAGTCAAAATAACCTCACGGCAGAATTGTTGCTCATCATTTGAACCGACCACAGTAGCAGAGCAATTACTCAGCCCTCTTCCCACCACAGCACTCAGCACACAATACCACAGCCTTAAGAGCCCTCCACGCTTGCTACAAGCACACCCAGCAAGGGCCGACATCGGGAACACTGCAATCTCCTCCTCATCATCATCATCCTCATCCTCATCAGGCTGCAGGAGAGATGAGGAGGAGGAGGAGGAGGAGGAGGAGAGTTAAGGAGGAGATGGAGATGAGGAGGAAGAGGAGGAGTAGGCGGAGGAGAGATAGAGAGGATAGAGAGTGGCTCCGCTTCATTCTCTACCCAGACAAAGCTGTGCATAATTCAGCCTAAAAAATAGAGACAAACAGCTTGTTCAGGAAGGAGAACAACATATTTACCCCACTACACTCCACTGAGATGTCTTTGAGGGGGAGGACTTAGAATTTTAATTATTTGGAGGAGCTTGGATATGCTCTGGTGTGATCTGCAAACTGCACACTGTGAACTACACACTGTAAACAACACTGTGAAGTACACACTGTAAACAACACTGTGAACTACACACTGTAAACAACACCGTGAACTACACACTGTAAATAACTCGCTGCAAACAAAACCTAAAGTGACATAATGTCAGTCTTTCACCAACCTTCAGAGTCACGACTAAAGAGACAATCACAACCTCTTCATCTATTGAGGAATCATTTAGTAATAATTAATAATTATTTTTGCAACATTTTAGCTCAAAGCACATGGTCCGAACAGAACAGATATAAAATAATCACATTTAGACTGTTTTAAAACAATATGTTTCTATTCCCTTTTTTTGGTCGCGCTCCACATATGAACGGACATTTGCACTCTGCATGCTTTGGGCTTAACTGTGAAATGATTAGAAATGGGATTAATCCGTACCGGGGGTTGGGGTTAGGAAGGATGTCAACACAGTCAGAGAAGAACAAGGGGAGACTCTCCTCCTCGAAATCGCTTCCACTTCCCCCTCACCGCCTTGACTTATAGGTGCCAACGCCGAGTTGGTCTGACTGCGTTGTTTTCAGACCAGCAACCACAATGACAACTCCTCCCTCCTCACCCTCCGAGTCTCACAATGGCCCTGGTGTCCAGGGGCACGCATGCAGGGCGTGGCTCCATCAAGTGGGGGAATCACCCATCCTCCCGGGCTATTCAGTGGGCCGAGTCAGGGTGAAGGGGCAGGGTGGGCTCTGTGTTTACAGGGACTTTGTGTGGATGTTGTGACGATAACTCTGGTTTTAAGCCAACGGAAGCCCACGAGTGAGAGATATAAGAGAGTGCTTATGCTGCCCCCGCCCGCCCCCATTTACTATTTGGACATAAAATGCGTTAGCATTAGCATCTTGCTCAAGGATGCCTACAGGTAGACCGTGGGTGTTGGGTTTCGAACATAGTGGCTGTCTGTCTGTGTCTGCCTCTGTTGCTGTCTGTCTCTCCCTATCTCTGTCTGTCTCTGTAGCTGTCTGTCTGTCTCTGTAGCTGTCTGTCTGTCCGTCTCTTTCCCTGTCTGTCTCTGTAGCTGTCCGGGTGTCTGTGAGGGAGAGTGAGTGTCCCACTCCCTCCAGGTCTGTGGCTGATTCTTCTAAAACACTCTTCCTGTTTGGTTGAGTTGCGTACATTGGGCAAGGCTCAAGGTTCCTCCCACTGCTTGTTTAGTCATAGATAAGTCTTCCATCAACATAATCCACTGTGTTCCTTATCAGACAGCCATGACGTCTTCACCACAGCTCCCCTCTAAGGCCTCAGCATTTGTGATGTCACACGTGGGTGAGGTCTGGGGGGGATGGGGGAGGCTGCATGGTCAAGGCGGAAGGTTATGTTTTCTCATGGAGGCAATCTTGACCCCCGTCTGACCCCCACAGAGTCCTGGGAGGGGGGGGAGGGGGGGGGGCTGTGATGTGGCTGGCCTGAGGTCCTCCTCTGAGCTGATATGGTCGTGAGTCAGGTTCAGACAGTTGAACGCACCAAAGACACCCCTTCATCCTCGTCCCGGGAGACCTCCCTCTCTCAGCAGAAGCCGATTCCTCTTTACTGCAGAAATGGGAACAGGAAGCCCGTCTGTGTGCGTGTGGTTCTATGTTGATGCCCATGGCTGTCCTGTGTGTGTGAGTGTGTGTGTGTGTGTGTGTGTGTGTGTGTTTGCGTGAGTGTGTGTGTGTGTGTGTGTGTGTGTATGTGTGTGTGTGTGTACCTCGCCTATTTTTTAAAGGTCCTGTGTAACTCTGTCCCGCTCTGTGTATTGGTTGGTATTTATTGGTACACATCAGTCCATTATTACAGTAACGTCAACAGTGAGGCTGTGTACTCTATTTTATAGCGGAGAGAGGGAGGGAGGGAGGGAGGGAGGGAGGGAGGGAGGGAGGGAGGGAGGGAGGGAGGGAGGGGGAGCAAACACGCCAGCTAGTGACGTCATGGCAACGAGTCCCAGCCTTCACACCTCATGGTGAAAAGGGAACGAGTCTCGCCAGTAGCCAAAACCTGCTCTGCATACGGCAGCAATGTTAACAGATTTATGGAGGCCTCACCCACAGTGAGGTAACAGTGGAGTCACACACAAAATAAACATGCACACAGTAACAGTTTACTCAGCAAGTCTGTTCAGTGTTTGGCTTTTGTGTGATGGAAGCTCTGAAGTGGTGAGCCCAGGTGAGCCCAGGTGAGGGGAGGAACAATGTGTTGGGTAGCCAGAGGCAGTGAACTAACCAAACCAAGGCTGACAGTGTCTGCTCTATTACCGGACGAAGCGGGGAAGCTGACGATATGGGACTCTAATAGAGGTTCAAGCAGACCTCTGACAGTATCCAACTCTAATAGAGGTTCAAGCAGACCTCTGACAGTATCCAACTCTAATAGAGGTTCAATCAGACCTCTGACAGTATGGGACTCTAATAGAGGTTCAAGCAGACCTCTGACAGTATCCAACTCTAATAGAGGTTCAAGCAGACCTCTGACAGTATCCAACTCTAATAGAGGTTCAAGCAGACCTCTGACAGTATCCAACTCTAATAGAGGTTCAAGCAGACCTCTGACAGTATCCAACTCTAATAGAGGTTCAAGCAGACCTCTGACAGTATCCAACTCTAATAGAGGTTCAAGCAGACCTCTGACAGTATCCAACTCTAATAGAGGTTCAAGCAGACCTTTGACAGTATCAGACTCTAATAAGGGGTTTAGGGAGGACATTTTCAGCAGCTTTTTTTCTACAGGCCACAGATGCTGTGCTGTGGAAGCTGACGTCAGATAAGGAGACCAGGGCAGGGAGCCGCACATAGCTGTGGCTGCCAGCTAGTTGTGGCTAACCGCTAGCTGTGGCGGCATGCTAGCTTTCAGCGGCGTTCACTTGGGCGATTTCGGAAGATTTTGAGCATCAGTTGTTTGTGTGTACGATCAACTAGTTATTTTATGTTGCGACCGATATTTACGTAGACGTACTACTACTTTAGACACAAATAAAGACTACTATTCTAAAACTACAACCAACCTTATGTTATACAAGTATAATAACTATGTAACACTACTCCTTTAAAACACCACTAGTGCTACAAAATACTACAACTGCTAGCTAGCGTCCCAGTTAAAGCCACAAATTCTGCTGCCCTCGAGACCACTGACCATCCGAGCAACTCTCCAAACAATTGCCAAAAGTGAACGGAACGTTAGCTGCATGCTAGTTGTAGCTACCAGCAGTTGTAGCTTTTTCGCTACTGACACCAATATGAATTCCAGCAAACAGTGAATGTTTACTCTCATCAAACGACAAAACAAAACAGCATTTTTTTTTCAGGATTAAAGAATGGAGTGCATTTAGCACTTTCTGCGATTACAAAATGGCTTTCATATTTTGTAACCCAAGCCTCAGAAACGTCATGCTTGAGCTGCAATTAGAGGGTTTTTCAGTGACAGCAGGCATGGCCAGTCCAACTGAATGTCCTTGGAAAGACATGGGCGCAGCTCACACAGGCAGTAGTTTGTGGTCGTTGGGTCAATAGCACGGCATAACTCTGCAGTGGTGGGAAAGCCTATTCTTTACTTATGTCAAGATAAAATCCCCTTCAGGAGTACTCAATTAAGTACAAGCTGTGAAGTAGGCCTACTTTATATATATATATAAAACATAATGAGGTACTTTTACAAGTTAAACTGCATATTCATCATCATAACCTCATGTCCTTAACCACTGGATGAATATAACTACAGATATTTCTAAACAGTCAATAGTTTATCAAGTTTATAGTCTGCACAGTAGTGGACTTCCAGGTTTCACCGGTTTCCAACTGTCTCATGCCTCATGATACAAACAGGTAACAAACACTGATGCCTCATGATACAAACAGGTAACAAACACTGATGCCTCATGATACAAACAGGTAACAAACACTGATGCCTCATGATACAAACAGGTAACAAACACTGATGCCTCATGATACAAACAGGTAACAAACACTGATGCCTCATAATACAAACAGGTAACAAACACTGTGGGAAGCTATACAATACTGATACTTGCCAAAGGGAGACAATCAGGGCAAAACAGATCAAACCAAACCTAACCAAACCTGCCCAATGTTTGCTTTGCTCTACTACAGCTCTACTTATTGTACAAAGTCCAATAAGTCCTACTTAAACGGAAAAAGATACTGATAAGCAGATTGATTCTTAGGTCACTGAAGTACTCCAATCCTGGACTCCAGCCTAGTCATGGGACATACATTGAAAAGGAAATTGCCACAATAGATAGTATTGTGTCATGTATACGACCAATGGGAATGGTTCTGTTGTGTGTTACACTTAACTTTTAATCTTATCTGGGATCCTATTCACCTGCATGACACTTACACTGTATGCACTGTGTGTGCAGAAAAGAACCAGCAGCTGCAAAAGCAGGGTTGCTATCTTAAACACGGAGCAACAAAAGCCTCTGACAATTTAACGTAAAAGTTATCTGATTAGCAGACCCAACGCTAATGCTGTGCTATTCATGCAACACAGCTTTACTGAAACAACTAGGGGAAAGTTAGGGGATAACATACAACAAAAGGATTACATTACATAAAGGAACATTGAGTTGTTCAGCTAATTTCCAGCTTGCCGCCTTGCGGTTTGTTACTGTTGTGATTTCTGGTGGGCCGGCGTTTCAGCCAGAGCCAAACCCCGGGGCCCCTGGGCCCGAGACCACATCACCCGGGCCCCTCCTGCCTCAACACCCCTCTTCTGACTCAACACAATCCGTCAGTAGTCTGGTATGTGATATGATTGACAAGGATTTACAAAGTGCTAGTCATGTCTGTGTGTGTTACTTTGCATTTGGACCAAACAATGTTTGATGCTGAGTGTGGATGAGCCGCTGGTGTCTTCAGGGTGTGGCGATCACACAGGAAGTGTACCATAACAAGTGTGGCCTTCACAACAGTAAAATGTGATGCGATTCTTTTACGTTCCTGACCCAAATATGTATTCGTCTCTGCTCCATTTCCGTGAGCCCTAGGATTAAGCATGGATGTATTAGGGATGAAGGGGAACATTTGCATGCGCTAAGATTCCACAGCTACCCTCTGATTGGTTACCTCACCACATCGTGGGAAATTTGCACATATTTAAACTCAACTGCTCAACTTTCTTTTCCCAGCCTTGACTCCCCATTGCAGACAATGATAGATGACCCGGTGCTCCATGTCGCCATGCAGGAGATCTCTCTTGAGTGTGTGTGGTCTGGTTTAACAGTGCAGCCTCAGAGTCCAATCAGTCTGACTCGGGCCAGGTGAGGCTGCTTGAACCAGCCGTCATCCACACACACTCTATGCCGATGTTTTCAACAGAACGGACAGAGGAAATGACCGGTCTTCCACTGGTGCATAATTCAAACACTCCTCGTGTGTCGAAGGGTAACCAAAGAGGTTCAAAGGCCTTAACTGGGGCAGTGTTGTAAAGCCGCGAGTGTGCACAACAAAAACCCACAGAACAGAAAGGTATGCTAATAAATTGGCTTTACAAGCATGCTACATCCTCTATATGTGTTTAACATTATAGCATTCGTAACTAGCATCCTACATCCGTGTAATATAAGCTCTTTAACACACAGTGCCTATAGCATGCTATATTCCTATGTGTGTAATAGAATAAATTTGGCATGCTATTATAACATACAAAATTCTCTATTTGTGTTGTAGCTACAACATGCTGTTAAAACACGCTACGTGATACAGCGGATATAGCAAGCTATTAAAATGCTACACGTGTTACGCAGTTACGGTATAATGCTATACGTGTTAATGCTAATACTATACGTGTTACGCAGTTACGGTATCATGCTATACGTGTTAATGCTAATGGTATACGTGTTACGCAGTTACGGTATAATGCTATACGTGTTAATGCTAATGCTATACGTGTTACGCAGTTACGGTATAATGCTATACGTGTTAATGATAATGCTATACGTGTTAATGCTAATGCTATATGTGTTACGGTGCGCAGTAACAATAGCATGCTTTACAAACATGTAACATGCTAAAGAGGAATATATTAGCATGCTATTAAAGCATGGTATACAGAGGATATGTGCTACATCCTGCAAAAGTAGGCAGTGAGGGATCTGTAAACAGACGGGCAGTGCGTTCCGATCCCCTCCTCCGCAGATGACTCATAGTTATGGTGCAACTCACAGTTCCTCTACCCTCACCACATCTCAGAAACACTCCGCCAGGCCTCCAGACACACACACACACACACACACACACACACACACACACACACACACACACACACACACACACACACACACACACACACACACACACACACACACACACACACACACACACACACACACACAGTACTGCACTTAGCGTTTGTTTTCTTGTTTTGGAACCCAGAGCGGCACGGGCGAGACGGGATTGGTCGTAAGGGATGTTTACGGGTGGAGCTTGGGCCAGCGATAGTGTTTCTAACAAGATGGCGTTGGCCACGCCGCGTGTAGGCACGGTGGAATGGGCTGCAGGGAATGTCAGAGGTCGACACATTGTGGTGAACGCACAAAGATGCTCTTGTTCGGTTCCCGGAGCCCCATCTGTCGCCATCCCAGCCTACATACACACTCTCACAGACACACACACACACACACACACACAGTACACACAGTCACACACACTCACGCAGACACACACACACACACACACAGTCCAGTCCAGTGGTTGGAGCACTGTCGTTCACACCCGAGTGTGGCTAGATGTGTTTGACTTCTGTAGCGGACGGACAACATTTGCATTCCTGAGCGCGGCGGGCGCGGACGGACTGTAACGAGGGGTGCAGCTCACACACACACAGAGCCCACCCTGGGCCGTGGGAACCCCCAGACACTACAGCGTACAGTACAGGGAGGCGCACAGAGAACCATGGGTTAAGAAGATTCAGATGTTTCTCTACATCATCTTCCCCGAGACAAGGGTATAGGGGGGATGACGTCGCCGTGGTTACGACCTGGATCACTTGGAGGTGGGGGTACAGGGAGGAGGTGGCATTGGCACTTTTTAAAACAACAACTTGTCCATAGTTACAGCAGCATAGTGAACTGAGGAAACCCCGGGGGGGGGGGGGGGGGGGGGGGGGGGGGGGGGTAGAGATGACCCAGGTCCAACAGGTACATGTGGTTCCCATGAAGAGATGCACCCTGGCTTTCCATGCTGAACTCTGACCTCATGCAACCATAACCTCTATCTCCCTCCGTCTCCTTCATCCCTCCACCCACCCCATCCAGCCATCCCTCCACCCACCCCATCCAGCCATCCCTTCACCCACCCCATCCATCTACTCGCTTCATTACCAAACAGAATTCCCGCCCACAGCAAGCTTTCATGGTCAGAGTCCTGATCACTCGGCCGTGGTGGTGGAGGAGAGGGAGAGCGAGAGAGAGAGAGAGAGAGCGAGAGAGAGAGAGAGAGAGAGAGAGAGAGAGAGAGAGAGAGAGAGAGAGAGAGAGAGAGAGAGAGAGAGAAAAGACATGCGACAATAGATTGGTCAGAGTCCTGATCACTCGGCCGTGGTGGTGGAGGAGAGGGAGGGGGAGGGGGAGAGAGAGAGAGAGAGAGAGAGAGAGAGAGAGAGAGAGAGAGAGAGAGACATGAGGCTTAGCAGGTCCTGGTGCTGCCCGAACACACACACACACACACACACACACACACACACAGTCAGGGACACAAGCACTGAGTGTCTTTAGAGAGCGGAGAGGATCCTCCACTTTAATATTATACATTTTTACTAAGCCAAAAAGATTTGTACGACCGTAATCGCACAAAGTTGTTTTGTAGAGAGAGGGCCAAATACCCCGTCCATAAATCTGATCCCTGACCAGCCACACACCTGACCACTTGTATCTATTTCTCTATCTGTATACATACACTGTATCTCCATGCGTATGGTAGCTATATCTAGGGCATTTCTATACATCCATAACCGTTTCCTATAACCAGGCTACACTATGTGCTATCACTACAGCAGAACATATGTAAAACGACACCCTTTCAACATCTGAAACCCCTGCTAGCGGTTTGACTATGAGATGTCCCGTCACGGCACCAACACACGAGAACAAGCGAACACCCTCACACACGCCTCCTCTCTTCCAAAACACTCTTAGTTATGCAACACCTTTCTAACATGCACCTATATGTTTAGAGTAGGCGGCTGTCGACACGTTATTAACACAATCGGAAGGAGTGTCGACAAAACCCTCCGATGAGAACATTGGGGTTGAAACGTGACGTTGGTATAGAGCACATACTTACTCCACTGACTGAGTAAGCTATTCATATGCATCTTGGTGACGGGAAGACAAACGGCCGGATGGGTCGGATGGAGGGACGGTCACACACTGGAGGAAACACACACGACACAGTTACAGACTTCCCACAACACACACACACACACACACACACACACACACACACACACACACACACACACACACACACACACACACACACACACACACACACACACACACACACACACACACACACACACGTGCTGCCAAACTGGCAGCGTTGAACACATGATGTGGCTTGGATGAAGATGGATGCCATCAATCGCAGGCGTTTGTGACTAAAATGTTTATTTAGGGCTACATCAGGATTCAACCTTTAGAAATAACAGTTAAATGTTGGTCAAAAATAAATAAATAAAGAATAAACATACATTAAACACACAGACGTAACTAAACCATGCCGGTGGTTAAGCTACTTACAGGATGCTCACCTGAACTTTGGCGGTTGGAATGAAATCTGGTTTCCGAAAAACTCAGTAGCAACACACCACAACCTTTATCCGCTTTGGTGTCTGCAGGTTTAACTTCCGCGCGCACAGTGCTGCTCGTGCAGCATCCAACCCTCAATGTGCCTACGCAGTCCTCGAGCTGAACCTGGTATTCCAGGGTCCGAACGTACAGTGGGCGGCAACCTCCGTTACCAACCAATCACTGATCCCAACGCACAGTGGGCGGAACCTCTCTCGTTAACAAGCCAATCCGTGGTTGGTTGAGAACGGAGAGACATGTTTCGAGTTTATTTGTGATACACGCATTAGATAACAAATAATAGCCACGAAATGCTTGCATTTTAGTCATCCTCAACCGTGCAACAGGTAACAACTAACTGTGTAAAGAAATACAAACTAAATTAATAACGCCCAATAGGTAACGAACTGTACGTTCGGATCCTGGGACCTAAGCGCCTCAGCTGCCAACTGCGCGAAGGACGGGGAGGGAAGCCGAGAAGGGAAAACAAGTGGTTGGTAAGATGCCTGGAGGCTCATGGGTTGTCTTAGAAACCAGTGTTACTCATCTCTCGTTACAGATAGCCACCCACTGCTTCACCGGGAGGGGGAGGGGTCCGTTGTCAGACGTCATCTGGTATAAAGAATAAGGCCTTCAAGGTGGAACTCTCCTGTTTTATCTGTAAAGTGAGTGGTTTTGCAAAAAATACAATTCACCAATAGGTATTCTGTAATTCATGTTCACAGTCGATTAATCACATTCCATATTTAACGTTGGGAAATGAAAATATGGACAATGGTGTCCATAAATGTTTGTGGCTGTTACGGCCGGCCTAGGGGAACCGGCCAGTCACATGGAAGCTGTCCTCTCCCTACGCAGATTGCCACAAAGAAAGCCATCCAAACAGGGTTTGAACACAGGGAGACAGGTCATTTATTTTACATTTAACTGACCCAAACTCGGGAGGACTAAAACTCACATGAACACACACCAATTGTGGGTGCACAGGTTATGCCACCAAGGTGTGGTCCACTATTGATTTTTAAACCAGGCTGCCCATCAGTGGGTATCACGCCCACACATTAAACATACACACCAATTAAGTTATCATCCAATCAACTCAAACACACAAAACAGCCTAGCATGCAAGGAAACATGAACATAGAGGGAGGGACATAAATAACTTTCAACTATCAGAATCAGAATCAGAGTTGCTTTTATTACATAACATTACATTACATTAACTATGGGTAATAGCAGTGACCAAGTAGAAAATGTATGTCTGATGACGTGACAGATTATATGTTTATAATCCTGGAAAGAGTGCAGTAAGACACCAGGTTAAAGAGGTAGTGAGACAGCTGGTTAAAGAGGTTCAGCTGGACAGTGCAGTGAGACAGCAGGTTAAAGAGGTTCAGCTGGAAAGTGCAGTGAGACAGCTGGTTAAAGAGGTTCAGCTGGACAGTGCAGTGAGACCGCTGGTTAAAGAGGTTCAGCTGGACAGTGCAGTGAGACAGCTGGTTAAAGAGGTTCAGCTGGACAGTGCAGTGACACCAGGTTAAAGAGTTTCAGCTGGACAGTGCAGTGAGACACCAGGTTAAAGAGTTTCAGCTGGACACAGTGCAGTAAGGCACCAGGTTAAAGAGTTTCAGCTGGACAGTGCAGTGAGACACCAGGTTAAAGAGGTTTAGCTGGACAGTGCAGTGAGACACCAGGTTAAAGAGGTTCAGCTGGACAGTGCAGTGAGACAGCTGGTTAAAGAGGTTCAGCTGGACACAGTGCAGTAAGGCACCAGGTTAAAGAGTTTCAGCTGGACAGTGCAGTGAGACAGCTGGTTAAAGAGGTTCAGCTGGTTTTGTTGTTCTTTGGGGTTAGTACGGTAGTACAGCTCAACGAAGTCCATTCATTTAGTGACGTCAGAGGTAATACATCTCAGCGACGTCCATTCATTGACTGCACACGGCGGTCAAACGCTCTCAGTTGTCTGACACCAGATAGCGCCGTCTTGTGAGCGTTCTGTGTAACTACACGTGTAGTACACCGTTTTATTTGATTCTCTCATTTTACCCTAAAACACGTGAGACGCTTTAGAGAAACTTTGGAAATGTATATGACAGCTTGTTGAATGAAAGCCCTGTGTAAACGGTTTTTGTCAAACAAGTCATGCAATAGGCCTATGTTATTTTGTGCATATAGGCCTACATATAACTGAGTCGTCAGACAGACAGATGGAGCGATGGTCAGCAGTTGTGATGGTTCATGGAGAAGTCGTGCCAGATGCTGAGAAGCTCCGCGGGTTTGAATCCGTTGACGATGACTCGCGTGGCGAAGGTGCACGTGTCGTACTTCAGGTTTCGCATCTCGAACAGGTTCCTGAACGCGTAGAATCTCTGCGCGTAAGAGGGGCTGATCCCCACCACGCGCAGACACAGCCCCACGTACACGTCCTCCAGAGGAACCATAGGGACGTATCGTGACGCGAGGGAGATCTTCTTGGCCACGTCCGTAGAGAACACATACCCCGCTCCGGCCACGTAAGGGGGGAAGTATGGGTCGGGGTACTCGTCCTCCGAGACATACCACTTATTCCCGCGGTCCCTGCGGGGTTTCCCGTCCCGGATGACCGAGCCGGTGATGAAGCCCTCCGTGGGATAGCCCCGCAGCACCTCTACGAGGTAGTACACGTTGACGAAAATATCCGCGTCTACCTTCATGCCGTACGTGGCGTCGGGACAGAACGTGGTCACCCAGTTCATGATCATAAGCGTCTTGATGGTCAGGTTGTGGTAGCTGTCCACGAAGTCCATCTGGATGATGTCGCCATGTTCCCTGCTCTCCGCCGTCAGTTTGCCTTGGACGCCCGGTTCCGCAGACAGGCCAACGTAAAAGACGGTCAGCAGGTCGTTCGCACGGGGGACCGAGCCCTGCCTCGCGCCCCATGTCCTCCTGATGACGTCCCTCGACGTCCAGTCGCCTGGGGCAACAGGTACCAGGACCAGCAGCAAGGGGCGCCGGTCTTTACAGAGGCCGGGCTGGTTGAGCACATAGGTGTAGGTGGACGGGGACAGTATTCTGTAGGTCTCAGGAGGGAGAGGAGTCGGCTGCTTCGGTGCTTTGAGCGTCAAGGCGGCGAATCCACTCAGCAAGACCTGGACCAGCAGGAGCAGCGCTATTGAGGCGGTCAGAAACTTTACCAGACTCCACGGGAAAGTTACCTTCATTTCAAAGTGGGACCGCCAACGCTTTCGCTTTCAAATCGGAGCGACTGCAATTAGGTAAATGTTATTTTTGCGACGCCTTAATGGCAAACACGCAGTTCACCGCCTGCTGCGCACCAAAAAGTCAGCCAGCCACGCCTACGCGATGTCACGCCGTCCACTTCTGCCACCTAGCGGTGGTCACTGTCTTTCTTCTACGTCATCCATTCATCTCCCTCCGTCTACACACCGGATCGCTAGATCGTTGTTTACACCTCCACAGTCAGTACCTCGTCCCTGGGCCTTCCTCGTGTTGTAACTGCTGCAATGTTTATCGCTTGCGCCAAACAATCTTCTCCCTTTGTCCTTTCCTGCCTGACTACCAGCCGGTCTGACTACCAGCCGGTCTGACTACCCGCCGGCCTGACTACCCGCCGGCCTGACTACCCGCCGGCCTGCCCTTCGCCTTGTCCCCCTGTTTCCTGCCTTACTCTTTCGTTGCCCTCAGTAAAGCCCTGGTAGTATTTACCTCCGTGCCAGTGTGTGTGTGTGTGTGTCGTGCATTCTTAACAGGCGAGGGAGAACCAGGAAACCCGTTAAGACCTCACCAGTCTGGTGCTGTGGGATGCCCTGCAGTTAAATGCGAAAAGTGTCCATTTATAAATGTAGAGCTTCAGCTTAACGTCTTAAGCACTTTTCCTTTTGCACTTCGGTCGCGAAATGCTGTATGTTCTGTTGTTTTTTTTCTTTGTGTTTTACCCCATGCTGTGCTGTCCCCTTGGCCAGGCCTCCCTTGCAACAGATATGTTTAATGTGAACGTGTTTAACCCGGGTAAGTAAAGGATAAAGGAATGAAATGAACTAGTTCTGGTGTCATTATTCCTGTAGCCCACACACACACTAGGCGAGTCACGACACAACGATTAATGTAGGTGTTCACAATCGTGTAGTGGGCCTATAGGCCTATTATATGCCCCTCAGGAAAGACTTCTAGGCATATATTTATTTAACTCTCATCCAGAAATGGCCCATTTCCGGGCAGTGACGTTTTATGGCATTTCAACGCATGAGACAGCAGTTATGTGACACACCCCTAGAAAAGATTAGATTTTCAACTTTTAGTCTATCATAACCATTGTTAGCTAAACGAACGACAATGCCAACCCCAAACAAAATAAGAAGCATGTAACAACAAACATTTTGCAACTAAACATGGTGTTTACAATCAATGTATAGTAGCTGAGAGGGTTTCAGAGGAAATAGGTAAATTGCCTTCAATCAGAACACACGTTCTTCGTTAGCCATCTGGTGGCCGTATGGTGCAATTGCGATTGTTTGGCTTGGTGTCATTCAATTTTATTCGCCCTGCCCTTTCAATAGAGGGGTCAAGGGTCAAAAATGTACAATGGGTTCTCAAGATATCGACCTGTTTGCCGCTCATCAAGTTTACATCTTCAATTTTGCATTGGTTTGCATTGGATTTATTGATTTATTTGGAGATTTTGCCTAAACCTACCTACCTAAAACCTCTATCTTTGCTCTACTTCACTTCATTGGCATTAAATATTGACCCAGGAACTCATCAGATGTATTGCTATAGTCCTATAGTATTATAGGGCTACCAACCGATAATGCACTATGTGGTATTCAATCAACAATTACTTTATTTGGAAAGTAATTGTTATAGTAAATAGTAACTTAATGGATGCATATTGAATTTAAACAAACTTTGTTTTATTGTAATACGTTTTACACAGAAACACCTGTTGTTCACCCAGTTATAAACATATGACAGAATCTGAAAACAAGAGCCTAGAGAGATGTAATTTACACAGGTATCTTGGGGGGGGGGGGTTTGTTTTGTTCTGCCCAAAAGATAATCATTTTTCTATGACGATATCGACACTTTAAAGTCAAGTGGATGGGCTGTGTTCAGGCTACAATGTTCATGTTATGACAATCCACATCTTTCACACTTGACGACACAAAACATTCTCTTGATCGACAATGAAGTACGGTATTCACATTTTGAAAAAACAACAACAACAAAACAATAATTATAATAATAAAAATAACAATACTAATAATAACAATGAGCAACCATCTCACCACATGCTGAATAACAGGTCCTGCCTCAGATTCATGAAGAAACCCTAACAAAGGAATCCGGAGTATTCTGCTCTCTCCGTCTCTCGTACGCTCCCAAGACCCATGACACAAGAGCTAAAAAGTGGCCTGTGTGTATGTGCGCGCACGTGTGTGTGTGTGTGTGTGTGTGTGTATGTGCGTGCACGTGTGTGTGTTTAGCGGGAGGGGCTGGGATTTACACAACCATTAGCAACACTCCATCCAAGTGCACAAGCCATGCGGAGGGGCGGACATTTTGAATTTTATTTGAATTGTATTTGAATTGTGTTTAAACGTTAACGCCCACATCATCGCAGCTGAACTGAGCGGGGGGGGGGGACTGGGTGAGGAGGGATGTGGGTGAGGCAGGGTGAGGGGCCAGTTAGTCGCACAGAGACAAACAAGCAGCGATGGAGCGTGACGGGGCGGGGGGGGGGGGGGGGGGGGGTGTCGGGGGTCTCTCCGTAGCGGACGTAGCTCTTCTGAGAATCTAAATAACCAGGTTTTTTTTTATCAAACATTTGGGTTGAGATGAACAGACTTGTACAGTGGGTGAAGAGTTTATTTAGTGGAACCGTTCAGTCTTCTAGACGCAGGTCTGGTACACACGGAGACACACTGCAGGCGGACATCCCGGGGTTTGGGGAAGGAAGGAACAAGGTTTCTCTGACGTGAGACAGGGCACCGTGTCTCGTCTCGTTGTGCTTTAAACTCCGAGCCAGAAAAGAGCGGGAGCGCGGTGCCAGGGAGGGCTTGCTCTCTTTGGTGTGTGAACAGAATGTTGTGCGGGCTTCGGTTCTTAAGTCCGTTCTTTTATGTTCCTTCGGATCTCCACATCGAATTTGGCATCGGTGACATTTCCACCGACACCGTTATAAAAAAAGGAAATAATAAAACTCCACGAGGGATAGTGTTTCATTTCAGAGAAGGTGTTGAATGAAGTCGGAGCTCGTCCAGGTGTGTCCAGGTGGGCTGTGGTGGAGCGCGTCCAGGTGTGTCCAGGTGTGGAGCGCGTCCAGGTGTGTCCAGGTGGACTGTGGTGGAGCGCGTCTAGGTGTGTCCAGGTGGGCTGTGGTGGAGCGCGTCTAGGTGTGTCCAGGTGGGCTGTGGTGGAGCGCGTCTAGGTGTGTCCAGGTGGGCTGTGGTGGAGCGCGTCCAGGTGGGCTGTGGTGGAGTGTGTCCAGGTGTGTCCAGGTGTGTCCAGGTGGGCTGTGGTGGAGCGCGTCCAGGTGTGTCCAGGTGGGCTGTGGTGGAGAGCGTCCAGGTGTGTCCAGGTGGGCTGTGGTGGAGCGCGTCCAGGTGTGTCCAGGTGGCAGTGGCTTTGGTGGCTGCAGGTGGATGTGTGAGGTTTACCTGGCGGGGCTGGAGACGGGGAGGCAGGTGAGGGCGGGGGAGTGGGGTCCAGAGTCCAGAGGGGAGTGTGTGATGGAGGGGCGGGGCGATAGGAAGGTGGCGAGGGGGGTGGAGGTGTTTACGATCGTTTCCTCCGCCCCTCCAGATTCCGGAAGTTGGCCGGTCGGATCTTCATCTCGGCGAACTCGATGGAATGCTCGTGGCCCTTCCAGTGGAACCAGTTGACGCCCTGGAGCGAGAAACAGGTCAGACCAGAACACACACGCTCCTCCCTTACTCTGGACCCTTCTACACTGACAGATAGATTGAAACAGGCCAAACAATGGAGGAGCAAAAGAAAAATCGGTCTCTCTGTCTCTATCGCTTGTTTCTATATCGTAGCACTTAAGAGCTGTGGCTTTGCTTATTTGTTGTATGCACTTCGATGATTCTGGCACTCGTTGGATGCACTCACTGTAAGTTGCTTTGGACAAAAGTGTCTGCTAAATAAATGTAATGCTATGTAATGTAATAAAGAAGGAGGTCTCTATAGAACATTACATTACATCTATTTAGCAGGAGGTCTGTAATATAGGAGGAGGTCTCTATAGAACATTACATTACATAACATCTATTTAGCAGGAGGTCTGTAATATAGGAGGAGGTCTCTATAGAACATTACATTACATTACATAACATAACATCTATTTAGCAGGAGGTCTGTAATATAGGAGGAGGTCTCTATAGAACATTACATTACATAACATCTTTTTAGCAGGAGGTCTGTAATATAGGAGGAGGTCTCTATAGAACATTACATTACATAACATCTATTTAGCAGGAGGTCTGTAATATAGGAGGAGGTCTCTATAGAACATTACATTATATTACATACATTTTTTTAGCAGGAGGTCTGTAATGTAGGAGGAGGTCTCTATAGAACATTACATTACATAACATCTATTTAGCAGGAGGTCTGTAATATAGGAGGAGGTCTCTATAGAACATTACATTACATAACATCTATTTAGCAGGAGGTCTGTAATATAGGAGGAGGTCTCTATAGAACATTACATTATATTACATACATTTTTTTAGCAGGAGGTCTGTAATGTAGGAGGAGGTCTCTATAGAACATTACATTACATAACATCTATTTAGCAGGAGGTCTGTAATATAGGAGGAGGTCTCTATAGAACATTACATTATATTACATACATTTTTTTTAGCAGGAGGTCTGTAATGTAGGAGGAGGTCTCTATAGAACATAGGTGGGTGTTTCTTTAATCAGAGTGCTGTGGGCTAGAGGTGTGACCTTTAGGCTTTTGTTTCATTTAACTTTATTGATAGCTGGATTTGTTATGGCATGCCGCCTATTGGTTTGAATGATGGCCTGTCATTGAACACTAACACATTAGTGATGTGGCAGACATCAACAGACCAACAATTGCCATTGTGACTCTAGAGCTAATGCTGTTGTAATCAGCAAAGCTCAATAAATCACTTGTCAACAGGTGCAGCCACTGGAGGAGTGCTAAGTGGTTTGCTTTAAGTTGCTTAAACGCCTTACCTCAAGGTGCTGAAGAGAGAAATGTTGCATTCACACACCTGTGGTGGGAGCTATAACGCTGTGTGCGGGAATGTGATTGAAAGGCAAGATAGATTCCACGAACCAATCAGGGCGTTGTAGCCCTGATTTGTCCCGCAGTCCACCAGAACGGATCTCCTCAAAGAGCGCTTCACTCGCTAGTAGCTTACAGATGGCTGTGGCATTTCTACCAAACTACACTCAAATTAAAGCGCTCATTTTCAAGACAACACTTTAACGGTTGTGTAGAACGAGGGGGGACAGGCGGTATCTGTGGGGGCGCGGCCTACCTTGCTGTGGCTGTTGTCTCCATAGCGACCCATGAGGTTGACCCGGTGGCAGTTCTTGTACCAGAAGGCCCCCTTGTAGGACAGCGCACAGTTGGTGACGGCGATGTCGTTGTCGTTGTCGTAGGTGGAGAACGGACGGCCGTGATGGTAAATCATGGAGTCACCTGTGGACCGGAAGTGGATCGGGGGAGACCGGAAGTGGGGGGAGGGGCGGGGGGTAAAGAGTCATTACAGAGACACCAAACAGTTTGTGATTCATTTGAGTGATTCTGAATACATTTTTGTTTTCTCGGGTTTCTCTATCTGTTGTAATGAGCACTGAATGTACTGTCTTATTTACAATTCTATCCTAGTATCTAGTATGTTTTAGTTGAGAGTCTATTCTATCATGGGATCTCATTTATTATCTTCTAGCATCAGGGATCTATTCTACTGTGTTCTCTTCTCGTAGGTTTTCTGTTGTCTTCTGTTCAGTTTGATTCTATTCTGTTCTTTCACACAGTAAAGTATGTGTTTAATAGAAGAATCATACAAAACATGAATCCACCATGGCAGCATAATTCCAGTGTGAGATGGCCAGGATACTGCCAATATAATATATTATAGTTATACATCTTTTTATTATTATACATTTTTTAATACTTGAATGAATACTTTAATACTTCATACTAAAAGTGAGGACTCTGCATTCAACCCATCACTAGCAGCGCTGGGAGCATTCAACCCATCACTAGCAGCACTGGGAGCATTCAACCCATCACTAGCAGAGCTGGGAGCATTCAACCCATCACTAGCAGAACTGGGAGCATTCAACCCATCACTAGCAGCACTGGGAGCACTGGGCAGCCCCAGTGCAACGCCCGGGGACCAACTCCAGGGCTACTGCCTAGTGCCTAGGTCAAGGGCACCGGCAGGAGTATTAAGCTAACATGAATCTCTTCTAACTCAAGACCCACCTGCGGTGCCGCTGTAGCCGCCCACGTGGACCTTGTAGCGGGTCCGGGGCTCAGACACAGAGAACTTGTCATACTGGGCGTACGCCGACTCGCCCTTGTCCCGCAGGTCCACGCGCAGCTCGTACTGCCCCCCCGCTGTGATCTTGTGGAGGTTGGAGAGACCTGGGGAGGGGAGGGGAGGGGGGAGGGAGGGGGGGAGAGAGCAGGGCGTTACTAGAGCTGCACAGGTTCGATTCCCACCTGCACGGTCCTGTGCTACATGTGATCTGCTGTCTTCTCAAACCCGCTTAAAAAAAAGCTGCTTCAAAAAGCCATGCAATTACATTTAAAAACATAAAGAGACATAGCATACACCTCCTTATAGGTAGGTAAGACACAGAAACACAGATATATATATAATATATATATATATATAATATATATAATGTGTTATATATAGATATATAGATATAACACAAATATAATCAGTTCATTCTTTCATCAGTAACAAATCAACGAATAGATAAGACATCAACATGACTAGGGGTGATCTAACACACAACCCTAATGACAAACAGGATGTATATACTGTATATACTGTATAGTATATATGAGGAACAGCGTATGAGGAACCTACCGAGCCAGAATTCATCATTCATGTCCCCGAAGCCTGCCGTGTAGTTCTTCCAGTTCCGGAAGAACTCCAGTTTACCGCTCTGCCGTCGGATGAACACCTGGAGGCGGACAGACAGACAGCAGGACGCTTAGAACCCCTCCACATTATATAGGGTTTCATCTCTTTACGGGGAGCTGGGAGGAAACACAGCTAAAGTAACCGAGATCTCGGGGGGATGACCCCGTGATGAACCCATGGGGTTCAAAAGTTCACCATGGTAGATCAGGACATCAAGGTTAGGAATGTACCAGAATATACCGGAATACACTGAATATAGCGGACATCTGGAGCTGGGTGGCGAAAAGAATTGCTTTCAGAAGAAGGACGTTGCTGGTCCAATAGAGTCCCCTTTGCAGCCCCTCGCTCCCTCAAGACCTGCCTGCCACTTCCTTCTTAATAAACACTGAACCGTTTCCGTGTTCCCTCTCAAAGTTTCCTGTCTCAGATGTGTCCTAGCACTTTAGAGGGATGAGGACCGCGTCTCCCCCAACACAGGGTGAGGAAACCCTGCCCTCACCCTGTCTGCATACGGGGCTCGCAGCAGAGGTTTGAAAGGCCTCCTAATGGTCCTGAGTATACGAACAGACCGCCTAATGATCCGCAGCCACGAGCAAACTACCACTAAGCCCTGAGCGTGGGGCGTCCCTTCACTGGCCGCTGATACACTACAGGCATACGTTCACAGGGGTAAAGCGGTGTGTGTGTGTGTGGGGTGCAGATGCACACAATGTTAGAAGATGGGGTCACAGGCTGCAAACGGTTAGGAGCCACTCGTTGAGGAATGGGGGGGGGTTGTATAACGCAGGCCTGTGGAGGCCTTTGAGACGGTGAGGAGTGAGCCGGACTTACGATCCACCCGCCCCCGTCGGTGCTCATGTCGCAGTACACCTGCATGGGCTGGCTCTCGTCCCCCCCCAGGTACACCGTGTACAGCCCTGACGCCGTGTCTCCGTTCAGCAGCGCCTGGGAGCAGTCCTTAGGGTGGGTGTACAGCACGCCCGCTGTAGACACACACAGGTAGACACACACACACAGGTAGACACACACACACACACAGGTAGACACACACACACACGTAGACACACACAAACACACACAGGTAGACACAGACAGGTAGACACACACACATACAGGTAGACACACACACACACACACACACACACAGGTAGACACACACACACACACACACAGGTAGACACACACACACACACAGGTAGACACACACACACACACACAGGTAGACACACACACACACACACACAGGTAGACACACACACACACAGGTAGACACACACACACGTAGACACACACAAACACACACAGGTAGACACAGACAGGTAGACACACACACATTCAGGTAGACACACACACACACACACACACACAGGTAGACACACACAAACACACAGGTAGACACACATACACAGGTAGACACACACAAACACACACAGGTAGACACACACAGGTAGACACACACACACACACACACACACACAGGTAGACACACACACATACAGGTAGACACACACACACATAGGTAGACACACACACAGGTAGACACACACACATACACACAGGTACACACACACAAACACACAAACACAGGTAGACACACACACACACACACACACAGATAGACACACACACACAGGTTTATCTTCTATCATTATACAGTATATATTCCAAATATATCATTATACAGTATATATTAGTATATTTTATATCATTATACTGTATATATTTTATACATATCATTATACAGTATATATTATACATCATTATACAGTATATATTAGTAGATCTTCTATCATATAAAGTATATATTATAAATATTACTCTACACGTCATTAGACAGTGTGTGTATAATGTGTAACCCATGTCCAGGTCTACTGACTGGTGGTGAAGAGGGTGGAGATGATCCTGCTCCTCTTGGGCCCGGCGATGGCCTGCAGCCTGACGGAGTACTGGGTGGAGGCGCTGAGCTGGGCCATGTTGTAGGAGGTGGCGGTGGGGCTCAGGACCACCTCCTGCAGGGGGGCGACAAGTACCGTTAGAACACCTCCTGGCCCATACCAACCATCATAAGCCTCTACAGGCTGATCATCACCAGGGAGCACAGAAACACAGCCTCACACAGCCTTCTGAACTTATATACATACATGTCTTTATTTTATATTTTACAAAATAGCACTTAAGAATATGTAATAAGACCCCTCCCACTTTGACTCCTTCCACTCTAACAAGCCCCCCCCCCCCCCCCCCCCCCACTCTAACAGCCTCCTCCCTCCCACCCATACAGACCCCTTCCACCAGTCCAGGCTCCACCCAACCAGACAGACTCATCCTAATCTAACAGACCCCTCCCCTTACCTTAACAGACTCCTCTCAATCTAACAGACCCCTCCCCTTACCTTAACAGACTCCTCTCAATCTAACAGACCCCTCCCCTTACCTTAACAGACTCCTCCCGATCTAACAGACCCCTCCCCTTACCTTAACAGACTCAATCCCACTCTAAAAGGCCCCTCCCACCCAAACAAACTCCCTCCCCACTCTAACAGACTCCTCCAACCCTAACAAACTCCCTCCCCACTCTCACAGACTCCTCCCACCCTAACAGACTCCCTCCCACTCAAAAAGACTCCTCTCCCTCCGTGAACAGGCTCCTCCCACTCCAACAAGCCCCTCCCACCCCCGGGCTCCACCCACCCGGATGGTGCCGTCCGTGGACTGGAAGCTGAGGATGTATCCGGTGATGTCGGCGCGCGGGGGTCTCCAGGTCAGCTGAGCGCTGTCCGTCAGGACGTTGGTGGCAGACAGGTCCTCAGGGGTGTCCACGTCTAGGAGCACACAGAGAAACATCAACGTGTAGAAATACACACACACACACACACGTGTGTTGGGGAGGACAGTGATCCTCCACCCACAGGGGAGCATCTAACCCCAGGGGGTTGAATGTGAGCAGGCTCCAAGGGCTCCTGTGAAGACTTTGATTTTGCTGTTGATTATGACGTAAATTATGGATCGATTGACTGTCGATTGCTTCTTCCATTTGGAACGCCTCTAGGCCACTCTGATGACGATGCTGGGTGGTAACATTATGATACTAGTTGGGGTTAGCGTGAGGCAGACCTTGTGGCGTGGAGCGGCTGAAGGGCTACTGACGGTGCTGTGTGTGTGGGGGGGGGGGGGGGGTGCGTGCGACAGAGCGGGGCGTGTGTGCCGGCCGTACCGGTGGTGAAGTCGGTGGCGGTGGCGGCGCTCTTGGCTGAGTCCCTCATGGCGTACACCTTCACCGTGTAGCGGGTGGCCGGGATCAGGGAGTTCATCTCAAACTCCACGATGTTGCCCGACACGCGCTCCATCACCGACGCCGCTGTCACAAAACAAACGCACCCTCTCTGTCATCCTGTGCCATCCCATCCAGGAACCTCGCCGTTTGGATGGAAGATAGCCACGCAGTAACACATGGATTAACTCACGTTTATTATAGTTGACTATAGTTGGTTATGGTTATTATAGTTAGTTATGGTTATTATAGCTGGTAATAATTATTATCGTAGTGTAGTTATAGATGTAGATGTAATTATTGGTTAAGGTTGCTAATAAGTATGCCTGTGCAGTTTTGCTTTAATACGTTATTACTATGCAGGATACATGCAATTATATAATTACATTACAATACGCATAAATATAAATACATAAATATTTTACTTCAGAACTACATAACATCATGTGACAGGAAGGGTGCCATCTTGGACAGCTCCCAGAAGGCCGCGCTGGGACCTACCGGTGTCAGCGCTGTACGTGATGATGTAACCGTCCACTGTGGCGATGGCAGGCTGCCACAGCAGCAGAGCTCCAGTATCAGAGATGTTGACCGCAGTCAGACCTCGCGGCTTGTCTAGAGCTGTAGCGCACACACACACACACACACACACACACACACACACACACACACACACACACACACACGGACGCAAGATGAGTTACAGTGTTTCCTTGGTGGATGTGGCTTATACCTGATAGCTGATATCCTAAAAAGTGCAACATTACAGTGCAGCCTCCTGCATTAATCCTGGCACTTGGAACAGATAGCAGTGTGTGTGTTTGTGTTTGTGTGTGTGTGTGTGTGTGTACTAAGGGATTGAGTGTCCTCATATATAATGCATCTGTGAGTAATCTGCATGTATAATGTGAATATAGTATATAATGTATCATGTGAGGACATAGTGATACAATAATTATGTCGATATTGTTTATGTGAGTATCCACATGTATAATATAGTATATAATATATTAAGTACAAATATATAACGTATCTGTGAGTATATATACGCTGTATACATATATATTTATATATAATGTATATAATGTATATGATGTAAGTAAGGTATGTGTGCGTATATATATATATAATGTATATGATGTATATAAGGTATCTGTGGGTATAAATATATAGAATGTATAAAATGTAAATAAGGTCTGTGTATATATGTATATATATATAATGTATATAATGAATATAATGTATATAACGTATATAATGTATATAATGTATATAACATATATAACGTATATAATGTTTATGATGTAATTAAAGTGTGTATAAGTATATATATATAAGGTATATCATGTATATGATGTAATTAAGGTGTGTATAAGTATATATATATATAATGTATATAAGGTATATAATGTATATGATGTAGTTAAGGTGTGTGCGTACCGGTGGTGACGGTGTCAGAGCCAGGCTCACTCTCCCGTGAGGCCTTGGTGGTGATGACAGAGATGTGGTAGAGCACCCCTGGGGTGAGGTTGGACAGCACCGTGGAGGACTCCCCTCCGTCTACCGTCACACTCCTTGGACTCCCTGGGGTGAGCACATATTCAAAACCTCCTACGGTGAGTATTAACCTACTAATCATCATGGTTAAGATGCAAAACACTGTGTAACCGAGACCTATGTATTGCTTTTAAACTGTTTTTATATATAAATATTGCCTACTTTACTTATTATTAGTTGTTACTTACATTAATGACATTGCTATGTTATTATTCTTATATAGCATGTTAGTCTATTGCGAGTACGTAGTCAAAATGTGCAAAGCATGCTGGTCCAAAAAAGCTGACCCTGATTCTTCATCCACTAGGCTGCTGTGTTTTCATGATTTAGTCAATGCTTGGGATCTATATATTAACAAGTTACATCCAATTAGGTTCTTTGAACACATATTTAACCAAACAAGTGGTAAGCTTTTCAGGGATGGTGATACCTAAAAACGCATTCGTACCAACTGTGGTACCCACGGTCATATTGATCACCGGCCACTAGAGGGCAGTAGCAGACCGGTGAAAAGAATGAGTCAAAGGTGAAGCCAGTGAACAAGCAGCCAGCATTCTGAACTAAACCAACTTTGCTTTTTCCATTAATGTAATTGGAGAACGTTTGGTAAGATAGAAGTTAGTGAGTTCAACATATTTTTTGATTATTAATACATTATTTGAAAGTGTGTTCTTCTTGATGTACCAACTGTATATGCCTTATGTCATCTAGTAGTTGATACATATCCAGCTTCTTTCAAATCAACATCATTTCATTATCTGACTGTTTAATGAATAATGAATGAGGTGTGTGTGTGTGTGTGTGTGTGTGTGTGTGTGTGTGTAAGTGTGTGTGTCAAAGTGTTTCAAAGCTCCTCTTCAACACTGAGATTTTGAATCAAAACACAAATGAAGTAATGCCCCGTTTCCCTGGCTATTTCCATGATCTCCATCCCCCGCCCCACACACAGCTGCCCGTCCCCCAGCACTCACCTCCGTGCG
>JACYXH010000100.1:507500-550000 GCA_026745465.1 Lota lota | reverse complement strand
CTACACAGATGTCGAACCGTGCACGCCTGTGCGCGTACGTGTGTGTGTGTGTGTGTGTGTGTGTGTGTGTGTGTGTGTGTGTGTGCGCGCACGTCCGGTACAGTAAAGGCTGGTGCTGGGAACCAACCAGTCAGAAACAGACGCTGCTAATGGCTATAGGAGCCAGCAGGATCCTTCCAGCTGCTGAGATGAAGCCGTTCCTCAGAGGAACGTGTCTGACGTCCTTTCACGCTGGCGCTAATTAGCCAGAGAAACCTCTGGCATCAGCACGCACATGTATATATATATGTATTTCTATATATATGTATTTTTGTATGTGGGCCGTGGTGCTCTTCAACAGTAGCCCTGGTAGGAACGTCTCTACTGGGGTGGGGGCAGCAGACTCAGTGAACCCAGAGCTGCTGCTCATTAAAACCCATCCCCAAACGCAGGGGTCTCCCAGGTCCCGGACCCCCCCCCTGAACCCGCCCGCCTCCTTTCAGATGATCTGGACGAGGAAGCGCGCGTTTGTGGAGAGAAGAAGAAGTGATGGAAATGAGAAGCAGGGGCAGACAAATCCCACCGAGCTGCCAATCTTCATTAGCCGCCGGGGGGGGGGGGGGGGGGGGGGGGGGGGGGGGGGAGGGGGGTTTAGCTGGCGTCGCTGCGGAGAGGGGAGGGGGCTAGTCCATCACGGGTGCTAACATGTGCTAGCTGGCTACTATGTTCTCCACCCAGCTACCGTTCTCCCTCCCTCAGAGCTGCAGACCTCCATCCCTCTCCCTCACAAAGAGGAGTCTGTAATTAGAGGAGCTACGAGGCGCCAGCTAACCTGCTGAAATGGAGAGGCAACGGGGACTCCTGTACCCTGAGTCCGGCCCTGCCAGGGATAATAATATATAGGAGCCGTGTGTTACTGTTAGCTTCACCCCTTCAGCTTCATCGAAGCTTGTCCTGGCCGCCCTCCAAAATATTAACGGGCGTCAGTCATTTTTTTAATCATTTTTTCCTCCAACATTTTATTGTTAAAACGAGTTTATACATTTTTCATCCCCACTGCCAGCAGATTTGGTTTCGCGGTAATGTCTTCCGTTCAGTTCGACGGTTCGCGAAAACAATCTAATTAGCGAGCACCCGTACGGGGTGTTTGATGGCTAATGCTAATATAAGAAATGCTAAGATGTTTTTCCACCAGCTATTAGCATGTGGACAATGGGTCAGCTTGAGCGTATGCCATATTCTGCCGGGCCTGGACAGCCCCTGGCATGGCGGGCATGGAGCCCAGGGGCGGACACAGCGCCTGGGAATGAAGTCTGGGGTCAAGGAGGAGGCTGGGGCACCCCAGCAGAAAGGGGCCCGCACACAGAGAGACACCAGCCCCGGGGTTTGTTGTCTTCTATTTCCCTTCTGTCAAGCCTCCTATCTTTGTGTTTCCTTCTCCTTCTTTTCTGTCATGCCTCCTATCTTTGTGTTTCCTTCTCTTTCCCTTCTGTCAAGCCTCCTATCTTTGTGTTTCCTTCTCCTTCCCTTCTGTCAAGCCTCCTATCTTTGTGTTTCCTTCTCTTTCCCTTCTGTCAAGCCTCCTATCTTTGTGTTTCCTTCTCCTTCCCTTCGGTCAAGCCTCCTATCTTTGTGTTTCCTTCTCTTTCCCTTCTGTCAAGCCTCCTATCTTTGTGTTTCCTTCTCCTTCCCTTCTGTCAAGCCTCCTATCTTTGTGTTTCCTTCTCTTTCCCTTCTGTCAAGCCTCCTATCTTTGTGTTTCCTTCTCTTTCCCTTCTGTCAAGCCTCCTATCTTTGTGTTTCCTTCTCTTTCCCTTCTGTCAAGCCTCCTATCTTTGTGTTTCCTTCTCCTTCCCTTCTGTCAAGCCTCCTATCTTTGTGTTTCCTTCTCCTTCTTTTCTGTCAAGCCTCCTATCTTTGTGTTTCCTTCTCTTTCCCTTCTGTCAAGCCTCCTATTTTTGTGTTTCCTTCTCCTTCTCTTCTGTCAAGCCTCCTATCTTTGTTTCATTCTCTTTCTTTTGAGTCAATGCCTCCATCTTTCTTTCTCTTTCTTTTTCTTTGTTACGTCAATCCTTCTATCTTTCCCTTCCTTTCTCCCTTTTGCGTTCCTTCTTTTCTACTTCTCATTATTTTATGTCAACGCCTCTCTATCTCTTTCTGTCTAGTGTCTTTTCTGTCAATGCCTCTCTATCAGTCCTCCTATCGTCCGCTGATCTTTGGACCAATCAAACAGCTGAGCTGATTGAACACATGAGTAAGGTACAGAGAGGTACGTAACTCTCTTGTTAGTGGCTTCACGTCCAGAGAGAATACCCATGGTGTTCATGATGTATTTACGGTGTACTTGACAATACCAATAAAACCTTCTGATAACAGCGCCATGCCCAGGCATCAGGTGGCCCTTGTATGCCCAGGTGCCAGCGCCACTCCTGCTGTGTCCTTCATATCAGCTCCTAAATCTGCTGTAATTACGGTGATTTGTGCAGTTGGCAGGTTATTCACCACACCTGGATACAACACAACGCACACACCAACGCACAGAAGGTGCAGAACGACAACACACACACACACACACACACCCACACCAGGTGTGATTTAACGCTGGATTCCACCGGGCAGATTGACAGCTCCTTTGGATCAGCAGCAGCTTTAGCGCAGGGAAACATGAAGTTTGCAGGTGTTGTGGTGGGCAGTTAGATCCCTTCTCTATCCAGGGTTGGAAGAAAGGGATATGTACCCGGGAGGAGGTGTCGGGGGGGGCGGGGGGGGGGGGGGGGGGGGTTGTTTGCAGCAGCTTAAAGGAGAACAGCGTGTTTTGTGGAAGAGCGTGCTGAGCACCGGAGAAGTAACTCATGTACAGGAAGCAGAAGCTCTCGTTGTAAAAGCGTCTGCGCCGAGCGGGCGAGTTGATACACACTCACACAATGGGAGGTGAGATGTGTCGGCTGAGAGCTGGTGCTGTGTTGTGTTTACATGAATAGGTGCCATGCCCCGGTCTCTTAACAACCAACGGATGCCTTGAGTCTGGGTTTTCGAGGGATTATGTCTTGGACAGAGGCACTTTCTGACCGTTGTGTTGCTTCAATGGAAAACAAATGAATGAGGCTGCTGGGTAATTGCTAAGGAATAACCCCCAATAGATAATCCACCTTTAGATTTCAATAAATTACCATTTGCAGCTTTTAGTAAAGTCCCTTTGAATAGGGAGTTTATGAAGATGAAAGTTAGTAGTAATAGTTCCGCAGTGAGAAAGAACAAAATAAGTAAGAAGGAAAAGTGTTCAGGCTCCACGTCGAGAGAGACAGATAGCTGGAGGAGACTGAGACGGAGATTGAGATGTGGAGTGGAGGAGTGGTCGGGGTTACAGAGAACAAGATGAAGACGCCCCTTGTTCCTCCGTCGCCGGGCCGCTGGTACCTGTGATGGTTTCGGCGTGGACGGGCTCCATCAGGGCGCCGCGGAACACGCCGTAGATGTTGGCTCGGTACCAGGTGACGGGCGACAGCCCCGTGACCGCCAGGCCGCGGTCGTGGTCGGCAACCGTGTAGTTGTGCCATTCGGCGCCCGTCTCGGCGTCGGTCACCTCCACCAGGAAGCCATCGAAGGCGCCGTCGTCCGCGCGCCATGACAGCGTGAAGCTGTCCCATGTGACCTCGCTCACCGCGACCTCCGACACCACGGGCCTCTCCTCCTCTGATGGGGGAGCGGCGGCAAAACACACATCCCACACGCCACGTTACACGCATGTGCACGCAGGTGCGCACAGGCATGCGTCCAGGTAGACACACACACGTTCACACACTCACACACACACACACACACACACGTTCACACACTCAAACACACACGTTCACACACTCACACACGTTCACACACACACACACACACACGTTCACACACACACACACACACACACACGTTCACACACTCACACACACACACACACACACACACACACACTCAAACACACAGACGCACAGACACACACACACACGTTCACACACTCACACACACACACACTCACACACACACACGCATGCACACGCACGTACACTGTTCTGACTGCTGCAGATTGTTTTATATGGCCAACAAACACCAAAGTGAGCTCTTGCTCCGCAGCTGTTTGAATCTCAAATATCAGCTAATTCTCCACTAACAAGAGAGGGGAAGGTGAGCAGACGAAGAGCTTGACATTCATCATATCCCATTAGCATTTCCGCCGTTTGTCTTTTGGCGATCAGACGAGTATGTCTTGAACGTTGTGTCGAGTGGAAATATGCCTTAATTTCCACAATAAAAGCCCAGGGTGAACAGGCGGTCGCGGCCCGTAGCCACTGTCTTTTATTTTGAAGGCGGTGTGAAAGAAAAGAGACAGACTGAAGAGCCTCAGAAGGCAGAGACAGAGAGAGACATGCGGATGCAGCGTGATTTAATGGCTCTCGATGAGCCATTAAAGTTTCGTTTGAAGGCGCAGCGTAGCCCGTCTGTCCGACAGGAGTACACCGCTCTCTTCAAACACTGAAGCCGAACGCCAGCGCCTCACGCCGTGAGGAGTGAGAGGAAAGTGGGGGAAAAAAGACGATGAGTGGCGGCGGCGAGAGGAGAGCGTGCGGTGAACAGCGCTCTTGGAGTTCTGACCCAAGAACTCAGCTTGATTGGTTGGGATTGTTTCCGGAAAGCGTTTTCTGGGAGTGCAGGCTGACAACCCCCCCCCCCCCCCCCCTCTTCAATGCGGCGTCCCAGCATCAGCAGTCTACCTGTAGGCTTCATTGAGCAGGATGCCTCCACCCGGACCCGCTCCTAAACGACTCTGGCCTCACCGTACATCATTACGGATGACAGAAAATAGTCAACCAAATACCAAGTAGTCGGTAATAATCGTCGGCCACAAGAACCAGCTTGTCATCTGGGTTTTTGGCCTCCAGCGACGATCTATAGCAAGGCAGCATTTAGACGATGTGTTTACAACACCACCCGAGTCTCCGAGAAGAGAGGAGAAACCCTGTCCCTTTAATCGGTGGATAAAAGAGCCGGTGTGTTTTCCCGTGGATTGAGTGGTAAGATTAGAAGCGCCATGCTCTGCCCAGCGACGGTGCACCCAAACACATGCTACCACATGCAGTTCCACCCACGCTTCGTTCTCCTCCCACCCGTGTTTGTCCTCACAAACCATGTCCCCCCCATGTCACGAACACACAACCTGTTGTTACTTAGTGCTTCCTTTGAATCAGCGCTGAGTGTGCTGTTCTCAGTGTTGAGGGTTGCTGATGTTTGGCTTCTCTTGTGCGGCGGTGACAACTCAACAATGGACAGTTGCGTTGGTCATTGGTGGTTCGCCAGCGAACCATCATTCAAAACATCTTGATTCTTCTTCTCTGGAATGACTGCCCTCTTCCTCCAAACCACCAGTCCCTGAATGGACTGACCCCCCTAAATGGTTATACTCTCATCTGCTTTCGATTCCTTCACATCGCTGGGTCTGAAGAACATCATGTGAGTGAAGAGAAGTGACGGCTGAGGGAGGTTTGAGTCCCTAGCGGCTGAAGCAGTAGTCGAGGAGTTCTCAGCGACGGCTTGGAACGGTTCTGTCCTTGTTATCCTATCCCAGCCCATGACTGTCAGCCAGGACGAGGGGACAAGAGTCCCCCCGAGCCACCTTCCAATACCCCCCCATCTCTCTCCGGACCAATGCGTCACCGCACTCTCCATCCCATTTTACCTCACCAGGTCTGGTCTCGTGAAACCCTGAATAAACCGGCGTGTTTCTGCTGCGTGTGCGTATGTGTAATGTACTTGTGTTTGCGGTGCATGTGCGTGTGCATGTGTGTGTGTGTGTGTGTGTGTGTGAGTGTGTGCGTGTGTGCGCACATGCGCTACGTGTGTGAAGATGATAAACGGGCGTGGCCGTGGATTAGAGGAGCCGGTGATTTCGGAGACAATGTTTTAACACGGCCCCCAGTATGAGGCCCTTTATCTCGGGGGGCCCTACAGTTCATTGCGGTCAAATCACACAAAGGACGGATCACCCCAAGCAATTAGCACATCAATGAGCACTGTGTACGACATACACACACACAGACACACACACACACACACACAAGCACCTTTCCAGCCATGTTAATGCTATCTCTACTGCTCCCTCTCTCTCCCTCTCCCAAGCTTGCTCTGTCTCTCTGTCTCTCTCCCTCTTTTCTTCCTCATGAGCTCTCTCAATAACTCTCTCTCTCTCTCTCTCTCTCCACCTCCTTGTCTCAATCATTGTTTTTCTCAGTTTACACCAATACACACACACACACACACACACACACACAAAGACCACATCGTCACAGAGCCCCCGCACTAATACACCTGTGTGTGTATTTAGTCCTTTGAGTGCCAACACACACACACACCCACACACATACACACACGCACGCACACCCACACCCAACCTTTTCTGTGCCTTTGTGTCATAACGAAAAAAAAGCAACAAAAGGCCGTTATTCAAACCGGCAAAACGACGGCAAAAAAACCACAACTGTCTGCTTCGTGCAGAAATGGTTTCTGCCCCCAGCCATGCGGTTAATGGCTGCGTTGCATAACTCCAACGTTTTCCTCTGAGATGTTTGGTTTGGACACACTCCGACCACACTCAAAATGTCACAATCATCTCATTTGTGTTTTATGGAGAAGGGGGGTACTTTGTTTTATCTTGGGGTCTTGGGGGGTAAGGGCCAGAGACAGAGGGACTCAGTGAGAGAGACTAACGATGAGTTCAGTTCATTCCTTGGTTTGGCCGTCTGCTGCCAGTCTAATCAAGCAGAAGAAAGCTGTGGTTAATAAAGACCGAAGGCATTTACAGCACTCACACAACAACACCACATACTAGGTTATGGAGTCCAGACGAAATACAGTCAGGATTGGGGATTGATTCGGTTCTGCTGTTGTGAATCAAGAGTATCTTTGGAGTGAAAAGGCATCGAGCACGACAGGACTTTCTCCAAAACCATCCTGTTGCAAATCAAATTCCAACAGAAGACAGTCTGCCAATAGCCTTAAATTACCCAGCAAAGTATACACTCTGACAGCCGCACAAACCTAAAACCCTAACTTAAAACGAATACGACTTAAGACTAAACGTCAGTTAGTGTGTCGTAAACTGTATTTCTTTTGTGTGATCTTTTACATTTAAATTCTTCTTTTCTATTCACTTGTGTGCACCGTTGCCAATAGTGACTGCTGCTCTACTCAAAAGATAGGTATGTTATTGTATTTATTTAACCTTTATTTAACTAGGAAAGGGCTTGAAGCTGGGCCGCAGCAGTGCTATCTACCTTCTGGGAATGTTGGTATGACAATAAACTTGAATAACCTTGAGGAGTCAAGGAGGAGTCCCAAACCCCCGGACCCCGCCCTTATAGACGGCCTTCAGGTTGTGTTCATTCTGGGGCTGCAGGGAGGGCTGCCCCCTGTAAACGCCCCTTCAGTGGGGCTTCAATAAGCGGAGGACAGGTGTGTCGCATCAACGCTTCGTCAGCAGGTGACCGGGTAACCCTGTCAGCCAATCAGAGGGGATGCATGCGATAGCGTGTGTTTAACCTGGAGAGGGAGGGGCGGAGCGCTGACCTGTGGGGGCGGAGACTGTGGCGGGGGAGGGGCGGAGCACTGACCTGTGGGGGCGGAGACTGTGGCGGGGGAGGGGCGGAGACGGTGGCGGGGGAGGGGCGGAGCACTGACCTGTGGGGGCGGAGACTGTGGCGGGGGAGGGGCGGAGACGGTGGCGGGGGAGGGGCGGAGCACTGACCTGTGGGGGCGGAGACTGTGGCGGGGGAGGGGCGGAGCACTGACCTGTGGGGGCGGAGACGGTGGCGGGGGAGGGGCGGAGCACTGACCTGTGGGGGCGGAGACGGTGGCGGGGGAGGGGCGGAGCACTGACCTGTGGGGGCGGAGACTGTGGCGGGTGTGCTGGTGCGACGGCCCCTCTCAGCGATGATGCTGATGGTGTACAGCAGCCCGGGAGTGAGGCCCCTCAGGGTGTGTGTGTCAGAGCTCCCGGGCACCGTCACCTCCGCCTTGTGGCCGTCGGGCGACACGCACACGAGCCTGTAGGCGTCCAGCTTGGCCACGGGCCGCTTCCACTCCAGGGACATGGTGGTCTCCGTCACCCCCACCACACGCAGGTCCCTGGGGGCATCCAGGGCTGACGGAGGGGGGTGGAGGGGTGGAAGGGTGAGGAGGTGGGGGGGTGAGAGGATGAGGAGGGGAGGGAGAGGTGAAGTTATAATTGATCAAATAATTGTATTTGAGTTTCAATATTGGACAATGAAAAGGTGTTTGGTAGGACCCACCTGTGACAGCGTTGGTGGTGGTGGGGAGACTCTCGCGCTCCTCCTTTACGGCGGTGACCCCCATGCCGTACTCGGTCCCTGGTCTCAGGCCTGGAGAGACAAGCACACCCTGGGCTTGGTTTGGGAAACTGAAATCTTAAACTGAACTCCTGACAGCAAAGCCCTCTGAACACACACCTCTGAACACACACCTCTGAACACACACCTCTGAACACACACCTCTGAACACACACCTCTGAACACACACCTCTGAACACACACCTCTGAACACACACCTCTGAACACACACCTCTGAACACAGATCCGGGCCTCTCTCCTCTCATTTAAAACAGCAAAAACCTTTTTGCAATGGCTGCTAACATCTTTTAACTCCCCGTCTCTCATTCTGCCACTTCATTTGTGTGCTTTTTAAATATTTTCATTATGATTCATCATCATCATTTTAACCGTTGATAGTTGTTGCTGGTCTTTATAAAGTGACTTTTGAGTGTCGTGAAAAGCGCTCGATTATTATCATCCTTCAAACAGCAGTTCAACATAACAAGAGTTTAAATTCTGTATTATTCCCAGGCGAGGATCCCTGCAGTTCACCGTCTCCGACGTGAGAACCAGACAAGTCGACAGCGCGCTGCACTCTTTCTTTTGTTGGGCCGGCCGACAGCGCTGAGCTAATGGAGTTCGGCGGGCCGGCGTGTCAGCCGTGTGTTTGCATTGATGGATCTGAAGGACTCTCCAGTCTGACTCTAAATAACGACCCCTGCATGATATGGGCCTGGGCCCCGGTGATGGGGGGGGGGGGGGGGGGGGGTTCTCTCGGTCCGATCGCCTCCTAATTCCTTCATCGCATCCCCTGGAGGTCAATGTGCAGAGTCCTGTAGCATGAAATTACACCCAAAACACCCAGGGAGCCTATTATCAATAAAAGCCACAAGCGTGAAGGCAATTACAGATAATAACTATGTAAGAGGCCTGCTGGGTGGGGGGTGGATGAAGTGGGGGAGGGGGGAGGTGGGGTTGGGGGGGTGTAGTAGGGGAGGGGGAGGGAGGAGGAGGTGGTGGGGGGGTGGATGTAGTAGGGGAGGGGGAGGGAGGAGGAGGTGGAGGTTGGGAGTGTGGATGTAGTGGGGAGGGGGAGGAGGTGGTTGTGGTTGTGGTAGGGGGTGGATGAAGTGGGGGAGGTGGGAGGTGGGGTTGGGGGGGTGTAGTAGGGGAGGGGGAGGGAGGAGGTGGTGAGGGGGTGGATGTAGTAGGGGCGGGGGAGGGAGGAGGAGGTGGAGGTGGAGGTGGAGGTTGGGAGTGTGGATGTAGTGGGGAGGGGGAGGAGGTGGTGGTGGTAGGGGGGTGGATGAAGTGGGGGAGGGGGGAGGAGGTGGTGGGAGGGGGGTGATTGTGTTTGACATAGTTCTTTATTTCCATGTTGGGACGGCCTAACCGAGGACAAAGGAGGAGGTTCACACAAAGACACTGTCTCTTTTTGTTGATGGGATGTTTTGGAGTTTTGTTATGGATGAATTGGCTCCACACGAGGCTGGGTCTCTCATTTCGCCAAACTGGACTCAAGTACGGATGGGTTTGCTTCATAAGGAGAGCGATGAGATCCAACCTGGTTATCTCACATGACCCAGATATCGGTGAAAAAAGTGTATCATTAGTGAAACTATTTATATACTTTTGTGGGACAGTAAGAAAATTTACTTGTGTGTGTGTGTGTGTGTGTGTGTGTGTGTGTATGTGTGTGTGTGTGTTACCTGTGATTTTGGCCCGGGTGTGTGTGTGTGTGTTTTATATCTGTGTGTCTGTTCGTGTGTGTGTTTCTGTTTGTGTGAGTGTGTGTTTCTGTGTGTGTGTGTGTGTGTGAGTGTGTGTGAGTGTGTGTGTTCATGTGTTCGTGTGTGTGTGTGTTGTGTTCGTGTGTGTGTGTGTGTGTGTGTGTGTGTGTTCGTGTGTGTGTTCATGTGTTCGTGTGTGTGTGTTCGTGTGTGTGTGCGCGTGTGTGTGTGTGTGTGCGTGTGTGTGTGTGTGTGTGTTCATGTGTTCGTGTGTGTGTTCATGTGTTCGTGTGTGTGTGTGTGTTCATGTGTGTGTGCGTGTGTGTGTGTGTGTTCGTGTGTGTGTGCGTGTGTGTGTGAGTGTGAGTGTGTGTGTGTGTGTTCGTGTGTGTGTGCGTGTGTGTGTGAGTGTGAGTGTGTGTTCGTGTGTGTGTGTGAGTGTGTGTATGTGTGTGTGTTCATGTGTTCGTGTGTGTGTGTGAGTGTGTGTATGTGTGTATGTGTGTGTGTGTGTGAGTGTGAGTGTGTGTGTGTGTGTGTTCATGTGTTCGTGTGTGTGTGTGAGTGTGAGTGTGTGTGTGTGAGTGTGAGTGTGTGTGTGTGTTCATGTGTTCGTGTGTGTGTGTGAGTGTGTGTATGTGTGTGTGTGAGTGTGTTACCTGTGATCTTGGCCCGGGTGTTGGCCCCGGGGCCGGGGGGGAACAGCAGCTCTCCGTGCTCGCCCCCCGACAGCGTGCCGTACTTGATGCGGTAGTTGTCCACACGGGCGGCGCTGTTCCTCCACTCCAGCGTGAGGCTCTCGTCGGTCACCTCCAGGGTCTGCAGGTCCCGGGGCGCGTCCAGGTCTAGGGGGCCACACAGAGAGGTTCAGAGACACCAGGAACACCGGGCATGGTCGCGCTGCATCGCGGTGAGGCCGCGTGAGGTTGGCAAAATCAATGATCTTACATTCAGAATTGTCAATCAATCAAGACAATCAATTGTCTATCGTTCAATTAAACAATGGCAGAAAACAATCAATGTTAAAAGGGTGATGTCATCATTCCCATGTGATGAGCATTCGCCATTGAGCATTGAAGCCTGGCTATTTGTTTATTATCTTGGACAGAGGTCGAGCAATCGGACACGTCCACATGCACACACACACACACACACACACACACACACACACACAAACACACACACACACACACACAATCACACACACAAACACACACACACACACAGATGAACAAACACACACACAAACACAAACGCGCAGATCAGCATGGGGTCGTTTCTCATAAACAAACAGTAACCAGTAAAGAGTGTGTGGTCCAGACCCCGGCTGTGACACAGACCACCCATAGAGAAATGCCAGCTCGTAACTCTACCTACACCTACATCTACACCTAAAGCCCCACCTTACTGTTCACGTTAATAGAGGAATCACTTTTCCTCAACATAGGTGAGAAAAAGCTGACGTCACAGCACAGCTATTTTTCCCATACATTGTCATGGGCTTTTTACACTTCATGGAGCGGACCTAGAAGCCAGCTAGGAAAGTGGGTTGGAAGACAGAGAAGGAACAGCGTGTAGCATCGGACCGCAGATCGTTATCAAGCCTGGGTCTCTCTGGGGGGTATTGCCCACATGGTGAGCACACTAGCAGGCTGAGCCACTAAGCTGCCCAGAGCAGCTGGGCAGTGAGTGTTCCTCAGGTCTGAAAGCACACAATGTAAGAATAGACAGTTAACCACAGCTTCCTCCTCCTCCTCCTATCCTCTCCTGAAGACATTGCAAGGAACAGAGGAGCAGAGAACACCTGTTGCACTGCCACGGAGCGCTGGTGGGAAACCAAGTCATTTCTGTTTACTTAATTACATCCACAGTCGCGCTGGGATCTGCTAGCTCCCGTCCAGACCCCAGGGAAGTAGGAGACGCTCTGTGACTGCAACCCTCCGTAATTAACGGGAGGAGAAAAGCTCCCGAGCAGAAAATAAACCTCCAACACAGGAAATCAAGCGGCAGGTGTGTGTGGCAGGCTGTTTTACGGTCGCTTTACAACGGGAACTAACAGGTGACGGCGGTCAGAGCCACTGTAAGATCCAATCAATGTGGTCACCCACCAGGTTTTCATTCAATCACACCCGAGTCACAGACTGTAGCTGATACGGGACGTACAGTAAGTAACCCGTCTCTAAGGCGAATTATGACGATTCTTCAGGGTCAACCGGTTTCCATTTTGTACCGTGAAATGTAACATGATCTCACACTGGTCCATTCCTATCAAAATATACAAACGATATGATTTCAAACATGGTGGCACCATCATCACCATATCCTCCATCTCACCCTCTGGGATGGTGAAAGTACTCAGCACCCCCACCTCCATCACCACCTCCACCATCGTCATCGTCTCATCATCATCTCACCTGTGAGGAAGGTCTCGTAGACGGGAACGCTCAGCACGTTTCCCTTCTTGGCGGCGAGCGCCACCTGGTACTGGGTGTCCGGGCGCAGCTCCCCCAGGTGGTGCTGGGTCTCGGAGGACGCCAGCTCCACCACCTGCCGGTCGGCCGGGTCGGCGCTGGGGCCGTACGACACACGCACGCCGTCCACCTGGGCCACGGGCTCGAACCAGGTCACCAGGGCGGTGGTGTCCGTCACGTCACGCACGCTCACCAGGCCGGGGGCGTCGATCCCTGGAGGGGTGGAGACGGGTGGGGTTAGGGTGGTGCATCTGATCTGTTTAGTAGATGATCCCTGGAGGGGTGGAGACGGGTGGGGTTAGGGTGGTGCATCTGATCTGTTTAGTAGATGATCCCTGGAGGGGTGGAGACGGGTGGGGTTAGGGTGGTGCATCTGATCTGTTTAGTAGATGATCCCTAGAGGGGTGGAGACGGGTGGGGTTAGGGTGGTGCATCTGATCTGTTTAGTAGATGATCCCTGGAGGGGTGGAGACGGGTGGGGTTAGGGTGGTGCATCTGATCTGTTTAGTAGATGATCCCTGGAGGGGTGGAGACGGGTGGGGTTAGGGTGGTGCATCTGATCTGTTTAGTAGATGATCCCTGGAGGGGTGGAGACGGGTGGGGTTAGGGTGGTGCATCTGATCTGTTTAGTAGATGATCCCTGGAGGGGTGGAGACGGGTGGGGTTAGGGTGGTGCATCTGATCTGTTTAGTAGATGATCCCTGGAGGGGTGGAGACAGGTGGGGTTAGGGTGGTGCATCTGATCTGTTTAGTAGATGATCCCTGGAGGGGTGGAGACGGGTGGGGTTAGGGTGGTGCATCTGATCTGTTTAGTAGATGATCCCTGGAGGGGTGGAGACGGGTGGGGTTAGGGTGGTGCATCTGATCTGTTTAGTAGATGATCCCTGGAGGGGTGGAGACGGGTGGGGTTAGGGTGGTGCATCTGATCTGTTTAGTAGATGATCCCTGGAGGGGTGGAGACAGGTGGGGTTAGGGTGGTGCATCTGATCTGTTTAGTAGATGATCCCTGGAGGGGTGGAGACAGGTGGGGTTAGGGTGGTGCATCTGATCTGTTTAGTAGATGAAGCACTGGAGGAGGAGAGCTTATAGCAATGTGCATAGTGTTAAAGAGTTTCAAGACTACAAAAGTGATCGACATGGGGGTCGTAGACCTACAGGAAGAGATGCAAACACACCATTCATGGGGCCCACAATGACTTGTGAGTAAGATAGAGCCGTCTGGTTTCTTTTATAGGGCATTATGGTCTACATAAATGTACACTTGGGAGTGAGCTAGAGACCTCGGCTTTCTTTTCAATGAAACGGGGCCTCAAGGACATCTAACATTATACATGTGGGGGCTCTAGCCCTACAGGAAGTGACTTATTCTATACAACCTATTCTGTGGCGTAGGTTGGAGAACAAGCCCAACTCTTTTACAGAGTTTACCCCCCCGACCGTGAAGGCCACGCGACTCCCCGGGCGGTTGAAATCGATTCGTCGCACGCACAACAACAACAACAACAACAACAACAACAACAACGACAACAACAACGTGAGTCGAGTCTCAGCTTTCTGCAGCGGGGCTGATAAAAACGGACACATCGTCTTGGGTTCAGCTCTGTCTCAGAGGGAGGGCGAGAACACTGTTCTCCTGGGAGTGTGGCCCCCTTCCAAGAGCCCGCGTGGCTCGCCGGCTGATGCTGAGGCCCACATGGGGATGGAGATAGGGTGGAGGTGGTAGGGATGGAGAGGGACAGGGGGGTGAGGAAGGCAGGGATAGGGGGAGAGAAGAGGTGGTGGGGGAGGGGAATGGAGAAGGAGGTGGAGAAGACAGGGGAGGTGGAGAGTGATGGAGATGGAGGAACGTGGGGAAGGAGAGGGTGGAGGGGAGGTAAAGGGTGAACTAATAACTGGAGGAAAGATGGAGGAGTGATGGGGAGAGGTGGAGGAGGGCTGGTCCTACTTCACACCATTAGTCTCTCAGTGTGAGCTCTCTGTGTGACGCACCGAGCTGTAATGGCAGATATTTAGAGAGGCGGAGAGACCCGGAGAACACACAACCTTAGAATCCAGCCGCCGCTGACGTTACGCTGAGCATGGCTGTGTATGTGAACGTGTCTCTGTGTGTTTGTGTGTGTGTGTGTGTGTGTGTGTGTGTGTGTGTGTGTGTGTGTGTGTGTGTGTGTGTGTGTGTGTGTGTGTGTGTGTGTGTGTGTGTGTGTGTGTGTGTGTGTGTGTGTGTGTGTGTGTGTGTGTGTGTGTGTGTGCGAATACGTAGGTGTGCGTGTACATTTCGTTTTGTGTTGAGAACAACAAACAAAGAAATGTTTGGACGTATGTGCATGTGTGTGTGTGTGTGTGTGTGTTTGCATATGTGCGTCTTCATGTGTGTGTGTGTGTCTGCCTTTGTGCGAGGCAAGGTGCTCATGTGTCAAATGTTCTCAACAGTTCCTATCAGGCCTGATCCCGGGCAGGCATACTTAGTTCACCGTATAAATAGGAACGTTCATGTGCAAACCCCCGCAGGGAGGGTGATAAGGCTTTACAGCAGCTTAATGACATTTCCACGCACACTACTGCTTGTTCTGGCAAACTGCAGCCACTCCTGCACAGCAGATCATCAAGGCGCGTCCTGGAGTCAATGCTGCAAGGTGATTGGAGGAGGAGGGGGTGCTGTTGGAATTACCGCTGAATAGCACAAATGTTTTCTCCACATATTGAAATTGCTTTATTTTCATTTGCTTCAACTCCCAGAGGTCCAGAGCAACGCTTGTTATTTGAATACGAACCAGAGAATTTATTATTCCACTTAAATCCATTTTTGTTTTCCAAAGAAACCGGCCCTAGCTTTGTGTTAACAGGTCTCTCCGGGCCCCTGGAAGCCAACGACGGAGGCGGTGTGGCTCTCGCCAGGTGAAGTGTAAAATATGTCCCCCCTGTTCATATTGATCCTAAACTCCAACATTCCTCTGTTACAAACCATTAGGTCTTCACACTGATGGACAGACGGAGACTGAATTCTCCACAAATCCCCACAATAAGAGAGTGAAATCTATACGGCCTCTCTCCTTCTCGCCGCTAAATCACATCTCTGCAGTGAAACTTAATGAGCAGATCATTCAGGCTTGGCAGCTGGGGTTTTAATAGACTTGCGGCAGGGATAAGCCATCGGTGAGTGTGGAACGCAGCCCAGGGTTTCAAGTTGACAACCTTGTTTCTCGTTTAGCGGGGAGAGTCGGCGGCGGTGATTTAGCCCTTCAAGAACCTGTATTTCGGGAAACCCTGTCCCCTGCCTTCGCTGGCGTTCAGAGCGCCTAAAGAGAGAGCTTTAAGGATTATTCCCCCTCTCATAAACTACGCAGGGATTAGTACTGGAAACGACAAGGGCTGTGTTTTTTTTGTAATTGTGCCTAAACTGAGTCCTGCTTGAAAAGCAGGGGAAAAACTGTCTTCTTTCTAATGCTTATTGAATTAAGAACCTTTCAGTTGCATTCCATGGATTGGTCATTTAAGGCAAATCCCAGTAATGATAGACATGAGCAGATGAACAGCAGATTGATGCAGAGCTTTGAATGCAATAAACATTGTTGATTTGGATGAACTCTCAGTGTTTGGTCGGTTGGTGTGCTAGTTTGCTGTGTCTACAGCATCCCCACGGATCACTTAAAAATACATATTATGGTTTCATATTAACAGCCGTAAGGAAGAGGCTAAGTTATCGTTATCTTCAGTGCTATATCTGAGACGTGCATCTGAGTGTGGTTGCGTTACAATCAAAGTAGTTTGCAGAAATCAATCAGTCAATCATTATCATTCGTTAACTGTACATTTCAACACGTCTGCATGCTTCTTTCAAAACAACCCATTGAAAAGCAATAGGTCCCACTGTTAGAACGAAATGAGAAGACCCTAAAGCAGCTTCTAAGGCCACGTTAAAGCGGGGGACCAGACTCACGCGTCACCACGTTCTTGGAGGCTGGTGGCCCGCGGTTCTTGTTCTTCACCACCTCCAGCTTGACCTCGTACTCCTGGCCCGGCCCCAGGCCCGACTGCTCGAAGGTGGTGTCAGGCTGGCCCAGGCTGTTCAGGATCTCCCCGTTCTCCTCTTTCTGCCAGCAGAACAACACACAACGGCTCAAAGCATCTTCAACCGTCGGTGCGGACACCAGCAGCCCAGGTGCTGGGGCAGAGAGGGGGGCCGCGTGGGTGAGGTCTGGGCGTCCACTCAACGAGCCCCCTCCCCTGTCGACACCCAGACACTCTTGCGTCTAACAGACCGTGGGTCTCTCGGCTTTTCAGCACTTTACACGCAGAATACATTTGATAAAGAGCATTTCAGAAAGAACACAAAACCTTCAACAAACCACGGCAATTACCGTTTCGGCCGTCTGAGCTGTCCGCCCTGAAAGCTTTGATACGTGCAACTGCTGAGTTCTCGTACGGCTAAGCTGTTTTCCACACGACGGCTACTCCGGTTCACATACATACGCATTAGGCAACTATTGAGTTTCAAAACGGAGCTCTCCAGCGGGGGACATCTAGGGTTTCCAAAGGCAAACACAGATAATGACAGGCTGTGGTTGGCCTTTTTGAGTTTCCACTGGCTTCTGTGACCCACAGGGTCCACTCTAATGACGTAGCGCCGTGGGAAGCCCTGGACTCACAGTGTTCCTGAAGATGAGGTTCCAGCCGTCGAAGGGGATGTCCAGGGGGTCCCACTGCACCTGCACCGAGGTCTCTCGCACCGACTTGAACTTCAGTCCCTCGGGCTCGGGCAGATCTGAGGAGGTCAGGGGCGCCATGTGAGCTTTGTCCGTACTCGACGTCTTCTCTGACAGTTACCAGGACCCCCCACCCCCACCCACCACATCAAACACCATCCCAACTGAATCTCAACATTATTAATAATTTATTTGAAAGCGACATCAGCGAACATTGGATGCATGTTCTGCATCCAACACATTTCATACGATTTGGCGAAAATACGACGACTGTTGCAATATTGTTTGTCTATTAGGTGTAAATTGTAAGCAATACAAGTATTTACAGTTGTTGTTCTCTATGCCTCTTTCCTGCCACGTAGCTGGCCCTTGTCTTGTCACGAAAAATGTAAATGCCTTGAACGACCATGTGTTATTTTGTCTTTGACCATCAAACCCTTTGAGTGGGAAATGTACCAGTGAGTTTTGTACGGAGGTATGGATATCCGCAGGACATTCAGCCTTCATAAGGAAGAGGAGCGTTGGACCTACGTGTGGAGACGCGAGCGCTGACGGGAATGCTCTTCCTGTTCTTGAGGATGGCGTAGACGCTGATCAGGTACTCCACGCCGGGCTCCAGCTCTTTAATGGTGGCCATCTTCTGGTCCCCAGGGACCCGCAGGTCCAGCTCCAGACCCCCAATGGCCGTGGGCGTGTAGGTGATCAGGTACTCCGTGACCTGCATCTCGTTGGCCCAGGACAGGTCCACGGTCTCAGGGTTCACCCCCACCACCGTCAGGTCCTTGGGGGGCGAGACTGGAAAAGGACCATGAAGAGATGTGGAGGTTAGCGTCGCAATTCACTTTAACTACGATGGGGATTAATCAGGGAAGTGGTTGGGATTTTTCAAAGATATTCGTTTTTTACTTTTGTATTTTATTGCCATTTGAGCATCTTGAAAATGAATCAAATGTATTCTTATTATTATTAATAATAACTGTAAATTAAAATAATCTTCGAAAGGGTTGAGAAACTTTGAGATTGAGATTTCTGTTTTTACCCCCAGACTACTACAGAACCTTCTCTTGAGAGAACCAAGTAGAGACTACAGACCAAAATGAAACACTACTCCTCAATGTAGCTGTGTGACAGCAGCACACTATGGGAACGACCAGGTCTTTAAACCTTAAGACCACTATTAACATGTTTTAGTGGTACGAGACCCTCTTTGATCTGAGGACTTACAAGGCCTACCAGATGCTACTTTCTGGGGGAAGGTGGGTATTTATGTGGAAACAGAGGCTTCTACTTTTCCCTATGAAAATACTTTAAAAAGAATCATTAGTTCACACAAGGCCCCGTGGAAAATCACAGAGCATCTGTGATTTACCATCGTTCTACTAATCACTCATTCAGAGAAAGGTAATGTGAACAGGAAACAAAAGTGTCTCCCCAGGTCGATTTGTCAGTGGAAATAACTAATGGGAAGTTGAATCTTCTGTCTAGTACACAGTATTTCATGTTTGTTTATTTCTGATTTGTAACCTCATATGTTGGAAATTGTATCACGCTGTTTGGTATCAATTGCACCATAAATAAATGTCCACATTCCAATGATGCTGTTTCCAAAACATGAAGATAAGCTACACTTTGGATCCCATATCCAAGAATATCGGCTTACTCAGGGGGAATATGTTTTGATGCTTACTTTGATGCCTGGATAAGAATATGTAGCAAACAAGAAACGATAATAATTCTATCACCTCCTCATGGTATCTTCTTATCTTATGAGTGAAGATAGTTAGCTAGTTGCCGATGACGCGGCGTGACTCCACGCCTGACCATCGGCTCCGGCTAAATCAACTCCAGCTGAACAACTTCCATGGCGTATCTCACCCTCGGAGCAGTCGTCGCCGATGAATCCCTCGTCGCACACGCACACACCGCTCTCGCAGCGGCCCTGGTTCTGGCAGTCCCCCGCGCAGGTGAGCAGCGAGCAGTCCGGACCCGCAAAGCCCTCGAAGCAGACGCAGTTCCCGTCCACGCAGTAGCCTCTCTCCAGACAGTTGTTGGGACACGTCCTCTCGCTGCAGTCGTCGCCCGCGAAGCCCTCTTCGCACGCGCACTGGCCGTCCACGCAGCGGCCGCGGTCCAGGCAGTTGTTGGGGCAGGTGAGCTCTCCGCAGTCCGGGCCCGCGAAGCCGTCCAGGCACACACACTTGCCGTCCAGGCAGTCCCCGCGCCCCATGCAGTCCTTGGGGCAGGTCTTGGCGCTGCAGTCGTCGCCCGCGAAGCCGTGGTCGCACGCGCACTGGCCGTCGACGCAGCGGCCGCGGCCCAGGCAGTTGTTGGGGCAGGACAGCTCCCCGCAGTCGTCGCCCTGGTACCCCGCATCGCACACGCACTCCCCGTTCACGCACTTGCCCCTGTGGTTGCAGTTGTCCGGGCAGGAGAGGACGTCGCAGGACTCACCCTCGAAGCCCGGGTCGCAGATGCACTTGCCGTTGAAGCAGTGCCCTCGCGCGTTGCAGTTGTCGGGACACGTGAGCTTGGAGCAGTCCTCGCCGGCGTAGCCGAGGTGACACGCGCACTGGCCGTTCACGCACGTGCCCCGGTCGTTGCAGTTCCCGGGACAGGTGAGCTCGCTGCAGTCTTCCCCGGCGAAGCCCTCGTCACAGTAGCAGGTGCCGTTGTCACAGCGGCCGCGGTCGTAGCAGTCGTTGGGGCAGATGAGCTCGGAGCAGTCGAACCCGGTCCAGGGCTCGTCGCACACGCACTCGTCCTCCACGCAGCGGCCGCGGCCCAGGCAGTTGTTCAGGCAGTTTGTCTGGGAGCAGTCGTCCCCGATGAAGCCCTCCGCACACTGGCAGGAGCCCTCCATGCACTGGCCGTAGTCCCCGCAGTCCAGCAGGCAGACCTCCATGCTGCAGTCGTCCCCGTCGAAGCCCTCGAAGCACACGCACCTGCCGTCCAGACAGCGCCCCTGGTCCTGGCAGTCGTTGGGGCACTCGGGATCGGTGCAGTTGGGTCCCTTCCAGCCCGCCTCGCACACACAGCCACAGGTCTCGCTGCTCCAGTTCCCTCGGCCGTTACAGTAGGGCTTGGTGGCCACCTCGCCTGAAGGCAGACAGAGAGGTTAAGTGTTTGTCCCAGACACCTCAAGGATACAAACATTCGTCAACCTGCTATGGCTGCTGGGCTGAATCCCAGGGGTGCTGGGGCATATTGCAGCGTACAGTTGGAGCAAGGCAGTTAGACCAGAGTGTTCCTATGATGCCAGTCCACTACAGGGTCATACTCTCTCCTCGTTCAATCCTACAGGAAATATTCAGATCCTCGACAAGCCTAGCCTGCTTGCCTTTAGAGGTGACCGGAAACAAAATATCTGGCAGAAACCCACCCAAACATAGAGAGAACATGCAAACTCAAAACAGACAAGGAACAGGCCACCTCTAGGGCACTAACTACCCACCATGGAGCCCCCTCTAGGGCACTAACTACCCACCATGGAGCCTCCCCCAGGGCACTAACTACCCACCATGGAGCCCCCTCTAGGGCACTAACTACCCACCATGGAGCCCCCTCTAGGGCACTAACTACCCACCATGGAGCCCCCTCTAGGGCACTAACTACCCACCATGGAGCCCCCTCTAGGGCACTAACTACCCACCATGGAGCCCCCTCTAGGGCACTAACTACCCACCATGGAGCCCCCTCTAGGGCACCAACACGATGTTCCTACCCGTCACTGGAGCTCCGCAGCAGGCCGTCCCGCTGCTGCACTGCTCCCTCAGGCTGGACAGCTCTGATTCCAGCATCTCCAGCCGGTTCAGGATGTCCTTGATGTCGGGCAGGTTGTTGCTGCAGCCACAGGCCTGCTTGGGGATGTTGATGCGGTGCGTGAACACAATCTGGTTGTCACCGTCCAGCGTCTGCTCCAGCTGCTCGGTGCTCTGGACGTCCGACGACGTCCTCTTGTGTTTGACCTCGGCGCCGCCGGGGGAGTCCAGGTCCACGGAGCAGAGGGAGGCGGTGGGGACGTTGATGTTGTAGACGTGGTTGAAGACCACGGGCTGGTCGGGGTGGGGCAGCGTCAGGTTCTCCTGGGACTGGGGAGCCAGGGTCTCCCTGCGGTGGCGGAGCACCTTCTTGACCAGGCCGGCCGAGGAGAGGTGGAGGAGGAGGGCCACGCCCACCAGGCCCAGCAGGACTTTCTTCATCCCCATGACGACGGGAGCCTATCACTGACGACGTCAGCCCAGAGGGAAAGGGATTGGCTGTTTTGATGTCTCGTCTGTGGATGGGGTGGAACGGGGATCCTTGAAGCCCTTTGAGAAAAAGAAGCAAACGCAATATGTTAGGGATCTACGATTTCTGACTTTCCTCATAAAAATGGTGGAATCCATTTTTTAATCGAAACACAATAAAACGCAACAACAACACAAAAGGAAAATCAATTAGCTACATATTTTACAGCCAATGCTCACATTGACGCTCTCATCTTCCTTACAAAAACAAACAATGGCACAATGCAAGAACATCATATCAACATCATAACTTTAGAGCAAGATGCTAGAAATATCAGCTCACATAACAGAGCTGGGTTGTAGCAGGATAATTCAACAAAGGTTCAAACATATCTCACTGAATGTTAGGCAAACGGCTCTCAGAACATAGAGCCATACTGCCCTTATATTCTTTGGCAAGCCCTTGCCTTATAGCATGGAAACAACAGAACTCCCCCCCCCCCCCCCCCCCCCCCCCCCCATGAACACAAGGGACCATAGCTACAGTGAAATGTCAAAGAATCTCCACTCTACAAAAGCAATTAACCTTCCACTGCTGTCCCGCAACAAAGGCCCAACTTCCAGCGGCTGAGAGCTGTCGCCACGTGGACGAGATGGACACTCAGGAGATGACATCATCACAGTCATTCTTCCTGCCGTTCCTCCGAGGAACCAAGAGCTGTAATTAAACCAGAGGCTGTGGGTAACCTTGAGGCTCTGAGGGCTGACTTCCAGAACAATGGTTCCTGCCAAAGGCTGCCACGAACAGCAGGTAACACCTGCATGGTTGCATGGTGGGAGTAAAGGGGGGGGGGGGGGGGGTGGGGGGGGGGGGGGGGGGGTTGAAATAGTGGGACCTTCAACACAGTTTCCCCCTGCAAGCCAAAACCACAGCCCTTCTCCTGGAAGATTAATAGAGGTAGTTGGGTTGGAACATCTGTGGAAAGACGCTGAAAGCAACCAGGGTCTGCAACTTTCCCTCGTTTTCAGCAGTTCCCGCACCACCCCCATAGCGGCAGCGGTTTTCGTTTAGTAACGTGACTCTCGATACCTACACCTGAGGTTATTGGTGCTGGCTCACAAGGATCTGGTGCAGACACAAGGTTCCTTTTAAAAAGTTACGGCCTGGAACAAAAATCTGCTGATGGTTGGATTTGTGGCTTCAGACAAACCGCCATTAGTCTTTTGTTACTTCAATAAACTTGTTCTACTGCTCAATATAAAGAGCGCTCTCCCTGTCTGGACTAAACACGCTCTGACCTACAACAGAGCCTTTCTTTCTCTTCTTAATGACAGGGCTATCGATATGTTAAATGAAGGCTTTGAGTTTCTTGGCATCACTGCTGTACTGTTCACTATGTCTGAGACAGAACAGGGAAAATGTTACACAACATCACCAACAGATATCCGGTCTTGCTATGGTGCCTGACTTGGGTTGGGGTAACTGTTGAGATGATTTCAGTCCAGGTTTCCCACACCTCTATAGAGATGCTGACACTCCTACCTGCACAACTTACCATGTGCTGCTCAGATTCTGGGAAGACTAATAGCAATTGGTACGAACATCAAACACATCTCAGCGGTTTACAGCGTGAATAATTCGTTAAAGGCACCAGTGGCGATCGCAGCAAAACCCCGGCACATATTTCAACCATCTTACTCCCAGCATGAGCCTCCTCTGAGCAGATTTACATTTGATTTCAGTTCAGTCAAAGGTTGCTGGGAGCATCTAGGCCAGGCTGACGCGGGAGCAGAGTGATCATCAGTCTCTCTCTCGACTGGCGGCGCTCAGGAACCCATCTGCAGGGGAGCTGCTCAGTCACTTTCGAGCTGGTGGGTTTGAGCGCCTTAAGAGGGCTCTGCCGGACGGCGTCCACGGCTTGAAATGCCCCCTCCACCCCACCCCCACTCCCATCGCAGGCTCCATGTCCCCTGGTGAGACAGGCAGGGCTGGGTGCCTCTCTGATGGACGTGCCGGGGAAGTGCTAATGTGACTAATGCAGCCCGCTGATGGGAAGCTAAGCTATGATCTGGCCCTCGAGGGTAGCCAAGGAGCTAACCTCCCTCCCCCCGACTCCACTCCCCACACTCCCCTCCCCCAACCAGACTCCCCCGCCACACCACTATCCTGCGCTACGCTCATGCATGCACACTATGCAAAACAGCGTGCAAGACCACATAGACACGTCCGTTAGCCAGTACACAAGCGCGTACACACAGACACACACTCAAACTATACAAAACAGTGTGCAAAAACACATAAACACCACCATAAGCCAACCACAAGCATACACAAACACACACACACACACACACATACACAATAACTGCGGAAACTAAGTCACACTGCTGTGGCCAAGCATCACAAACTAGGGATTAAATCAACAAAATAGCCAGAAAATTGCTTTGAGCGGCTGCAAGGGGTTTTAGTTCTGGGCGGATGGTTGGCTTTCTCACTCTGAAGCCTGGCTGTGGTCCACATGGAGCCAATGAGCAAGGCAACCCGGTGAGACCAAGACCGGCTTTGTGCGACAATCTGTGGCCCTGGCAAAACTTATCCCACATTATTCAGAAATAGATAAAAAGAGGAAACCCTGGCAGAATCACTAATGGGTTGGGACCAAGAAGAGGTACCTGCTGCAGCACTGGTGTTTAATAAACAGCGAGGACCTCAGAGAACTATGAGAATGTGTGTGTGTAACCCTGAGAGAACCAATTTCCCACTCTTCGACTTGACCGCCCCCCCCCCCACACCCCCCGAACCTCCACCACCAACCCCCAACGGAGACTACGTCGCTATGGAAACGCGGCTGGTTGCTGGCATTCCGGGAGCAGACTTGACACAGTTTGACTGTTGCCGCTTTGTCGCTCTCGCTCACTTTGTTCGTAACTTGCTCAAAGGGCGACCCAACGTGCGAGCTGCCATGCCATGGTGTAGTGTGAGGTGAGTTCCACAGGGTCCAAGCCTGCTGGCGCGGAGCCCTCCTGCTCCCCCCAGCTCGAAGTAAGCCTGCTGTTGAGCGAGTGAACGAAGGCAGCACTTGAACGTTGGTTTTGTTTTTCGTTTTTCGTTTTTCGCAACACACAGTGTCGGCCCGAATTGTTTTAAAAGTCCCAGCAGAGCCCGACAGCCGAGAACCTTGGTGCCCCCGGTGCCAGAAACGTTCTTGAACTTTCTGAATGCTCTCATTCTGGTCTCTTTAGAAGAGTGAATGAGCTCCCTCACCGCTAGCTCCCTCAAATCCTTCGTTCCCTGATGGGAAAACCTGCCCAGCCGTCAGGCCTGTATGTCGATATGAGGAAGAGTTACAGCCCACATGCATTCTCCATCAGTGTTCATACTCCGCCTGACCAGCAGCTGGAGGGTCCATTGGTGAGCTTGCACAACCTTTTGCAGGCACGCTGCAGGCAGCTCAGTGTGACTCTAAGAAGAACGCCACCTTGAGCTGCAGGCAGCTCAGTGTGACTTTAAGAAGAGCGCCACCTTGAGCTGCAGGCAGCTCAGTGTGACTTTAAGAAGAGCGCCACCTTGAGCTCCAGGCAGCTCAGTGTGACTTTAAGAAGAGCGCCACCTTGAGCTGCAGGCAGCTCAGTGTGACTTTAAGAAGAGCGCCACCTTGAGCTGCAGGCAGCTCAGTGTGACTTTAAGAAGAGCGCCACCTTGAGCTGCAGGCAGCTCAGTGTGACTTTAAGAAGAGCGCCACCTTGAGCTGCAGGCAGCTCAAGGTGGCGCTCTTCTTAGAGTCACACTTTAAGTGTAATTCCCAAGAAGAGTCCTATTAACATAAATACACCCTCTCCCCACTTTCCACCCACCCTGATTTTCACAATATCGTGACTTTCTTCCTCCAAAAGTGCGGCACATTCAACCCATTTGAGCTCTAGCCAAGGTCAACTCCTTGTTCTACGTTAAAAAGATTTCTGCCTTTGTGTTCCTGAATGCTACAGCCACCATTATCCATGCCGCCACTAGACGGCTTCTGTCTTCATCCGTGAGCGAAATACAAAGTGAAGGCACAGAGAGGACCCAGGTACACGTCTAAAAGAACAAAAAGAGGCACACAGAAGAAGACAGAATGGTAAGGTGTCCATGAAATTCTGTGAGCCACAACATCGTTTCGTCTCTATGACTGCTGGGCCCCCATCACCTCCATCATTCACTGACAGATGATGTCACTTTCTCTCACTTCATCACCTCAGGGGGACAAAAGACGTAAAACCGTTTTTGCTCCATTGGTTCTGGGGTGTTCCCAGACCCTCCTGGGACTTCAAAATGTAACTTTCAAAGTGGTCTTTTGGAGGACATCTTTGTAATTTGTGAGGAGCCTTGTTCCCGCTGGTGAAGGCTTGTTGAGTAATGGATTTGGGTTCCATGCCGGGCCCAGGACCCCTGCTGTGGAGACTGTCGTCTGTAAGGCAGCGTGTGCTAAGGCTCTAGCATATGGCGGGAGAGGACAGATCACACAGAGCGGGAGACAAGGCGTCTAGCATGTGTTCTGCGGTGGGTTTCCGCTGTCTCTCCCTCTAAACGCCGAGAGCTGTCGTGCTGCTCCCGTCGTACGTCACAACTTTGCACAAATGCCACGTCTGTGCCATGGGGACACATCTGTTTGTGTTTGTGTGTGTGTTTGTTTCTGCTGTGATGTCTGTAACTTTTTGTGCTGCTGTCTTGGTCGCTACCCCCCCGAGAGAGAGAGAGAGCATTCATCTCAATGTGACAGAATCTGGTTAAATATACAGCTACATCTACACAGTCATCTGGAATGGTAGTGCTGATCATTTCAATGACAGGTACATAATCAAATAATGTATAAATAAAACGACATAGAGTGAACGATTACTAGCAAAATATAACATGGACTTTAAATAAAATAATGAATACATATAACTACATCAAGATAACAACATGCTGTAAATAAATATTGCTAACCAATATAAATAAAACTGTGAGGGTGACGGACATATTTCTATTTTTCTCAGTTTGCTCGATAAACACACTGCATAATGGAGCAGCGTGGGGGACTGGGAGTGCAGCGGTGGTAAATAGTCCCAGCATGCGTTACACCGGCCAGGGAGCACGCACATGCCTCCCCTTTCATTACAGAGGATTTTATCAAGCTCGCACAGATTTGTAGGTCACCCTACACTCACACACACACTCACACACACACTCACACACACACACGTATGCTCACACACAGGCATACACACACAGACACACACACACATGCATGCTGACACACTCATGCACACACAGGCATACACACACACACACACACACATGCGTGCTGACACACTCATGCACACACATACGCACAGGCATACACACACACAGACAAGCACACACACACTTATGCTCACACACTAACACACAAACTCACACACACACACACACACACACACACACACACAGTAATACTCACTCCTCATTCACAGTCTGAATCTGGGTTGCGGGTAAATACTGAAGAGTGGGGAGGGGCATATATATTAATCTGGTATGAATCTTCATCTAGTATGAATCTTCATCTCGCCGTATTGAAGTAAACGTCCAAGAAATGGCCTCCATTAGAGTCGCCACAGATCATCAAACAAAAGCCTCTTTCACATCATACATTCAGGAGAGAAGTGGGGGCCCGGGCCGAGGGGGGGGGGGGGTCACAGCGCGGCGTGGATGAGGCGGTATGAATCATCATCAACGCCGCGCTGCGAGGCGCGGAGAGCTGCCCATACAGGTGATTATTGATCCGTTATAGCTCCACCAAGGTCAGCAGCACGGGGACAGAGACAGCAGGGGTGCAGGGGACAGCAATATGGTACGAGTTATGAACAAAAAACACAGAAAGGGACGTCCGGGAACAGGGGAGACGTGAACGAACTGCTTGATGGAAGAATCGATGGCGGGGGTTGTTGGAGATTCTTACTGCCTTCTTTTTCGATCACGTCCACCGCGCCAGCCAGAGAACGATGAGAATAATGTTTCTCTGTTTTGTTGTTTTCACTCTATATATCTCTTCCTCTCGCTCTCTCTCTCTCAATCACCATCTTTCTCTCTCTCTTATTCCCTCTCCATACATCTCTTCCTCTTGATTTAGAGTGGAGAGAGTCGAACGGCAGAGATGAGACTCTGTGGACTGGAAACGCTCTCACTTAGTCACAGTCTATTACCTGGAGATGAGCCCACACCAACTCTCTCATTTTATTTGCAGATAATTAATTCTTTGACTATAACGGTTTGGGTTTGCCTAATACCAGAAGGTTTGAATTCAAGGACATCATGTCTAGGCTTCATGAAACAAAACCTAGCATTCGATAAAAGACAATAGATGAGATACTTCTGGTTCAACAGGTTCGTAGGGTATGGAGAAGCGTATGTTGAGAGCATTTAAAACCATCTTCCCTGTGCAAAAAGACTATCAACCTGCCAATATTTCCATTATAACACCATTTAGGAAGCTATCTAGCGCGCTATCAAGCGCACATCTAGCACGCTATCGAGCACGCTACCTAGTGCGCTATCAAGCGCACATCTAGCACGCTATCTAGCTCGCTATCTAGCACGCTATCAAGCGCACATCTAGCACGCTATCTAGCTCGCTATCTAGCACGCTATCAAGCGCACATCTAGCACGCTATCTAGCTCGCTATCTAGCACGCTATCAAGCGCACATCTAGCACGCTATCTAGCTCGCTATCTAGCACGCTATCAAGCGCACATCTAGCACGCTATCTAGCTCGCTATCTAGTACGCTATCAAGCGCACATCTAGCACGCTATCTAGCTCGCTATCTAGCGCGCTGTCAAGCGCACATCTAGCACGCTATCTAGCTCGCTATCTAGCACGCTATCTAGCACGCTATCAAGCGCACATTTAGCACGCTATCGAGCACGCTACCTAGTGCGCTATCAAGCGCACATCTAGCACGCTATCTAGTTCGCTATCTAGTACGCTATCTAGCACACAGCGCACATCTAGAGTGCTATCTAGCGGTCATCTAGCGGGCTATCGCTATACTTGCAGTAAGGAACAACAAAATCAACAACATCGTTTCCATTTCCAAATGGAAATTAAATGGAAAACACGGGCATTTGACAGATAAAGATGTTCCTAGCGACAGCAGGGAACATCTTTATCCCCCCCCCCCAGTACACACTCACACTCTGGGCTCCTCTGTGTGACCCGCTTTGGATGCGATGACACAGATAGCGGGGCGGGCGGGTGGGGGTGGGTGGGTGTGTTCATGGCTGATAAGGTGGGTGATGGCTGTCGCATCGGGGATGGGAAGCAAAAAAAAATAAAAAATAAAGAAAACACTTATCTGGATACCACGAGAAATCACTTTACCAAACTGAGGGCCCTATCACACTCCGCACACACACACAACCACACACACACACACACATGTACACACGCACACACATGCACACACACACACCACGGGGCCTCCAAAGCCATCCAGGGGCCCCGAGTCCATACGTCTGACAGATACGTTCCTGCAAAAAGAAAAGAAAGAAAGCCATGCCATTTTCTTTTTGTTCGACTGAAACCAATTTCCGCCTGTCACAGAGATAGAAGCAAGAGGGATGGAGGGCGGGTCCGTGGGTCCACGTTGGTGGAATCCGAAGACGGAGACGCGCTCTCAAATCTCTGCTCAATTCCCACAGCGTTGCCGTGGGACGTCACGCCCGGCCGAGGAGCCCATCAATATTCTTTATGTTCCCCCCCCCATCCCCACCCTGACTGTCCCGAGCCGGTCCAGATGGATGGATGCTGGGCCCGTAGTTCTCTGGTGACATCACCGCCCTGGGCCAATGGGGGGCCTGCTACGCCACTATGGTTCCTATGGTTTTATATTTTATTTTATTCATCTTTTTTATTATTGCGGCTGGGACAGTGTAATGGTATGCACTGACTCACTATCTACTATTTGTCCTTACCAGTGATGCTTCAGCTGTTACTGTGTGCTACAATAATACTACATTACAGTACTACTACATTACAACAAATACTACACAAGAGATCTACCGAATTACGCACTACATGCTACAATACTACAACATTACTACATTACAACAAGTTCTACACCACAATACTACGACATGACTACATCACAACAAGTACTACACTGCAATGCTACAAGACTGCAACAATTGCTGCACTACAACACTATTACACTACACATTTAGTACAACGCTACACGGCAATTACTATAGAAATCTGTGTTTCTCCTGATAGCCCGACCAGCTGCTTGGCTAGGAGTAATAATACCAAACAGAAGGTCAGGTAGGGGTCCGTGTTCAAGAGGAGTTTTAACTAACCATGTAATTAACACCCTCCCCCACCACTGCACCCAGAATATCGTCTCCTTCAGAATTATCTAAATAACTTTTTTGATTTATTACATGTGTAAAGAGTACGAAAACACTGAAGTTCATCCATCTGTTTTTCGTTACCACGAAACATATACTGTTCAATCGTTTTTTCTGATTGGCTGAAATAAGCACACATTTCAGCCAATCACATTCATGCGCTTCATGTTACCAGAGGCGGTGCTGTTCTTGAGGTTTGGTTCTGAGGGTTGGGTTTCTGCTACCACTGCTGTTTCTGAAGCATCATTAGCAGCTGAGACAACAAGGAAACATAGACTGAGCAATGTCCCTGACAACTGAAATGTACCGAGCAGCAGTCTGACAGACGGAACCTCCTCCTGGTTCAGTTGGTGGATGATTCATGATTCTTACCTCCCACCCACAGGGGATCCCCAGAGAACCTCTCTGTTTTCATGTTTATGTATGGAAGGAAACGGTCCTACCACAGAACAGAAGAACCACGGCCAGCGCCGCTAATTTCCTTCTGCCGTTGATCTAGCACGTCGAGGAATGTTTCACCGACTGAGGTGGAAAATTCAGAAGTGTGAAAAAGGCTCAATAAACACATTGTTCCTTAATCCTATGGCTGGCGTTGATTCGGTAAGGTGGGTAATGGGCAACGGTTGGGTTTTGAGGATTTCAGCATATTTCTCAGTCTCGTTTAATATCCCGTTTGGGCGAGATTGGAAGTCATTATAATGTCTTTCTATTTTCTGGAAACACCGCCGGTGTTGTAGCCGTCGACAGCGAGACCTCTGTTTGTCGTCGTCGGTGATGCGGGTCTAAACCACGCCGCGCGTCCAAATAGGGGGCGCCTCGCTCATTCAGCCCTAAGGACCTTCATCCCTAAAGGTGTCGGCTCTTCATTGCTTTCCACACTTCTTTCTCGTTTCCCTCAATGTAGATGGCCTGTGTCGCTAAACCACCCCCTCCCTCTGTCTTTCTCTCCTTCCCCACTCTCTCTGTCTCTCTTCAACTGCTGTACTTTGCAACTTTCTCTCTCCTCCTCTGCTCTCTCTCAGAGCAGCACCCACCACCTCCACCTCCACCACCACCACCACTGCCACCACCTCCGCCACCACATCTGGTCGGCTCAAAGCCAGCATTAGGGTTCAAGTCTGGGGGGGCCACAAATTATCCTGGAGCTCTCTCCTGGGGAAGCCCTCTGGTCTGTGATGGATTCACCACTTTCTGTCCTACTTTAGCATCAGAGGGACATTAAAACCACCTGGAACATTAAAACGCCACATTCCTCTCAGAGCCAAGGAGGAAGAGGAGTGCTGGGTCTTTGTTTGGTGGCCGATGACTAACCTGACCACAGGGGCTTCTCACACAACTCTTGGTGGATTCCCAGAGAAGGACATGAAACGTGGTGGTCATGCTGTTGTTGTGTGAAGGGTCAATGCAAACTCTGCCCTCAGGGATGTGGTCAGAAGAGTCTTGAAACTGGACGAGGAGCTTGAAGAGCCATCTTCAAAAGTTGGAGGTGGATCAAACAAAGGGCTTTACATATGGCGCAGGATAGTGAACCGTTAAGGGTGTTCAACTCTCAACCTATAGGTACCGGGTTCGATCCCCACGGTCCACAGTATACCTGTAGGCATCCTTAAGCAAGATTCCCTAACCTCTACCTAATCCTTAATGACATGCATAGGCCTTTGGATGAATGCATCAGCTACATTATTATTTGTGACATATACCGTACGTATATGACAGATGCATTTGCACAAAGAAATCATCTTTTTTGTAAAATCATATAGAATTATAGTAAACTCGAGATCCTCTCTCTTAAAGTGTGCGGTTGCAGATGTTTCTTGAGTTCTTTGCTACTGCTTTACGACTTTCCAAAACTACTAAAAAATAAGAAATAACACGGTCTGCGGTATCATCACCAGACCTGCACTGTTATGTGTCATGAAGTGCGTATTTCCAGGTGCTGAGAGATTTCTCTCTACGACCATCTGGTCCCCAGGTGGTCCACTCATCCAGCGGGGTATTCCAGGTGGACTCACCCGCGAATCCTGCCGAGCCATAAATGATCACACATCGTTGGCTAAGTTTTAGTGAAAGACCACAAAAAGCCTGACAGCTGTGGAGATGGAGGGCGGCGGTGTCTCAGTGGAAAGAAACCCAGGGGAAATAGAATGGAGAGCAGTCAAGGCGGTGGCAGGGACACAGGACCGGCACGGGTTTAAAGAGTACCTACACACTGAAGGGCTTTGGAGAGTTTGGCGCCATCTAAAGGCTGAACTATTGTATGGTTGACAACATGCTAGGCATAATAGCTTTGCTTACATTACAAGGACATAAATAAGGTGTACACTGGAAAAACAAGACTGAGGTTTTGAGATGAGGTTTAACGTAACCTTTAACGTATAAAATATGTATCAAACAAACTGGTTTATCATTTGGTTCACCGATAAAAACCCAAATCCATAAACGTGTGTCTACTATTTAACTATTTAAAGAGACCGATTATTTTTTGCCAGAGACAATCAATAGTGGTCCCCAACAATGATGAAACCCCCACAATGAAGTGTCCTCTCTATCACCCCCCACTGGAGGCAAAGTGGGGTTAAGTACATGCACACTCTTAAAGATTATAGTGTGTATGTGTGTGTGTGTGTGTGTGTGTGTGTGTGTGTGTGTGTGTGTGTGTGTGTGTGTGTGTGTGTGTGTGTGTGTGTGTGTGTGTGCATGCACGTGTTGTGGTGCAGGGGGCTAACAGCTGTCCAAACAAAAGCCCATTCCCACTCATCCCAGCACCCTGAGTGTCATCTCCACCAGTTAGTGTCCCGGTAGGGCTGTAGCCAACCTTAACACAGAGAGCCATCTAGCTAGTGTCCCCATAAGGTATGATAAACCATAACACCCTACGGTCCCCATAAGTATATAGCATGATACACCATAAAACCCTGATAGACATCTAGATAGGGTCCCAATAGGAGTATGATGAACCATAACGCCATGAGTGTCATCTAGCAAGTATCCTGATAAGAATATAGCATGACAAACCCTTATGCCCTACTGTCCTCAAAAGGATATAGCATGATCAACCATAAAACCTGAGATAGGGTCCTCATAAGCATACAGAATGATAAACCTTAACACACTACTGGCACCGTAAGGCTATATAATAATCTAGATAGGGTCCTCATATAAGGTATGATTAACCATAACACCAGAGTGTCATCTAGCTAGAGGCCTCACGATTGTGTGATAAAACATTGTCTCTCATCTTATCATGACCATGTCCAAGCCAAACACAGAAAGACCAGCAAGAGAATGAAGAAAAAGAACAGAATGGCAAAGCATAAAATAAGAGCAGTACTCTATAATAAATATTTCCACGCCAATGTCTGTGTGTCAGAGAAGTCGTGGAATGACGGACTGCTGGAGGAGTAATTGTCTCCGTCAAGAACTAAGGGGTGCCGGTGGCGCTCACACCGGTGGGAATCGAACACATGAACAGGCTGTTGGTGTAATTGGGATCACATCCCATCTCGATACCCAATCACCATCCGGAGACGATGCCCTGATATCCTACGGGTCTCCTCCCCCACCACGCACGTAAAGACACACACACACACACACACATGCACACTCTCCTCTTTATCTCTTGGTGTCTGTGTGTACTATGTGTGTCTTTCTGTCAGGAGCCCATCCGTCCGTCCTACTCACTCTTAAAGGCTGCCCACCTCCCTCTATACATCTCCCTCTCTCCATTCCTCTTTCCTCTCTCCCCCCCCTCACCCTCTCTCTTTCTCTTTCTCTTTCTCTTTCTCTTTCTCTTTCTCTTTCTCTTTCTCTCTCTCTCTCTCTCTCTCTCTCTCTCTCTCTCTCTCTCTCTCTCTCTCTCTCTCTCTCTCTCTCTCTCTCTCTCTCTCTCTCTCTCTCAACATAAAGGCTGGGATAAAAAGCATTCAGAATACTGCTGACCAATAAATCAATTTCCCGACTTCATAAATGGACAGCACCGGACGGGCTTCTAGGAGCCAGTCAATGTGTCTGTTTGACAGACAGGTACCACAGTCTACAGAGAACCAGTCGGTCAGTCAGCCAATCAGTCAGCCAGTCAGCCAATCAGCCAGTCAGTCAGTCAGTCAGTCAGTCAGTCAGCCAATCAGCCAGCAGTCACAGACAGATAGTCAGTTTGGTAGGCAGGAAAACAGACAGACAGGCAGTAAGCCACTGAGTTGACTGATGAGTTAGTAAGTAAGACATATAGCCAGTCAGTCAGACAGTCAGACAGGCAGCGGTGTATAAAGAGGTGCATAGTCAGTAGCAGAACTATCATCTTCTAATGCAGACCAGCTGGCTTTCTCCCAGGCTACACACGCACACACACGCACACACACACACACACACACACACACACACACACACACACACACACACACACACACACACACACACTCACACACTAACCATACCCATTTCTCCTTCCACAATTAAACGTAATCCCAGGCGAGGGCAGTAGATTATCACTAATTTAGTTCGCAGTAACATCATTAATAGCAAACCGCTCACTTTGGTAAAAAAAAACAAAACTTTACCAATAAAACATAATAGGCACTCAGGAGTATTTATTCTATCGATTACAAAAAAACTAACAAGCAATAAGCTACGGATGGCCCGCATTCTCAATGAAGTGCAAGCAATCAGAAAATAAAATACCTCCACACCTGCTCCGATGCAGGTACACACACACACACACACACACACACACACACACACACACAGACACACACAGGAGAGGAGCTCACCTTTGGGTGCACGGTGCTCTACAGACGTCCAGCTCTCACAGGAAACACAGCCGTCTCTCTCTACACGTCCTGAGGAAGCCCCGATCGCTCACACCACCGACAGCTCTGTCATCTCCCCTCACTGCTCACCCGCCTGTACCTCACTCTACCTAGAGAGAGAGAGAGAGAGAGAGAGAGAGAGAGAGAGAGAGAGAGAGACAGCTGATGTTGGGCAGTCCGCGCGCACAGAGAGTGAGAGAGAGAGAGGGAGGGAGAGAGAGAGACAGCTGATGTTGGGCAGTCCGCGCGCATAGAGAGTGAGAGAGAGGGAGGGAGAGAGAGAGAGAGGGAGAGGGAGCACCACCAACAGCAGTGGTAGGGAGGGAGTGAGTGGGTAAGTGAGAGTGGGAGAGTAAATGAGAGAGAGAGGGGAGGGAGAGAGGGAGAGGAGGAGGAGGAGGAGGAGGAGGAGGAGGAGGAGGAGGGAGAAGTCCTTTTCTCTTAAACAGTAGACCCTTTGCGGTCAACACACTCCTCTCCCACGACCTCCCCCCTCCCCTCCTTGCAACACAGACACACACACACACACTCATACACACACACACACTCATACACATACACATGCACACACACAACCTCCCCCCTACTTCCCTCCTTACTACACACACACACACACACACACACACACACACACACACACACACACACACAGTGACTGGAGGGTACAGAGCTGAAACAGAATGCCTCCGGGCAGGATTCAGACCATGTAGGAGGGAGAGAGAGAGGGGGGAGAGGGGGGAGATAGAGAGAGAGAGCTGGAGAGAGGGGGGCAGGGGGAGAGAGAGAGGTGGAGAGAGAGAGGTGGAGAGAAAGAGAGAGAGCGAGAGAGAGGGGGGAGAGGGAGAGAGAGAGAGAGAGAGAGTGGCAGACTGGCAGAGAGAGTGGTTAAAGGGGGTCTGGTGGGGAGGGGTCTGAGGTGGGGGTGAGGAGGGGGTTAGTTGGCAGATGATCGGCCCTACATTGTGCTGGTAAATAAAAACGAATAAATAATAAATACGTAAATGAAACATTTTCAGGTGAGCGGTACTCAGTGCTCTGGGTGTAGGAGAATATCAATACACTTTAGAGTTTTCCCAGCGCGCAATCGACCCCGAACACAACATAGATGTTTAATTTATGAATGAAGAGGGAAGTACTTTGTTGTTGTCTTAAGGTCTCGCTGCTGTCCGCCTGGTTGTATATTGTTGAGCATTTTGTTGAGTCATACAGTTGAGTTTCAGGGCAGTCTCTGTTTCTGTTACCTTGATGTTTCTCCATTCATAACAGTCAGACTTGGCCATATATGTCATATATGGCTTCATTGTCAAATCGGTACTACAGTATATAGTGATACATAGTTATTATGGTATATACTGATACATAATTATTATTTTATATATTGATACATAGTGTATTGCCAGACGCTAAGGCACACACATATCCTGGATCCCATTACCAGCGTTGCTAGAAATAAATGTCAACTTTGTAAGCGTTGCTCCGTTCATCCGAAAAGATGATGATGACGACGACGACGACGACGACGACGACGAGGAGGAGGAGGAGGAGGAGGAGGAGGAGGAGGAGGAGGAGGAGGAGGAGGAGGAGGAGGAGGAGAGGGAGGAGGATGAGGGCATGTCTGGTCTATGGGGTGACGTGGGGCCCATAGTGGTCTGGCCCCCCACTACTAGTAATCCATCACCTCCAGCCCCCGCCAAGTCCGAGCCAAAGCCTGGCTGCTGAGCCCCTGATTAGAGGGACTGCTGCTCCAGGTACAGAGAGGCAGACGGAGGACTGAGATGTTTGGAATCCTCCATGCCAGGGACTTCACATAAACACACGTGAACCTCAAAGTAAACAAACAAGAGGAACAGAAGAAACCATAGAGGACCGTGGCACAGCTGGAGGTCCATCCCCATGTCCCAGGGGTCTCACCCCTCTTTTCCATTCCTCTCCATTCCTCTTCTCTCCTCTCCTCTCCCCTCCACTCCCCTCCTCTCCTCTCCTCTCCTCTCCTCCACTCTCCTCTCCTCCCAACTCCTCTCCTTTCCCCTCCTCTCCACTCCACTCAACTCCCCTCCTCTCCCCTCTTCTCCTCTACCCTCCCCTCCCCTCCTCTCCATTCTCTCCACTCCCCTCCTCTCCCCTCCTCTCCATTCCCCTCCTCTTTACTCTCCTCTCCTCCCATCTTTCTTTCCATCCTGGACGTCCTCCGTTCCAAGGGCAACACAGGAGGAGGAAGAGAGAAGAAGAGAGCGAGGGAGTAGACTTCAAAAGGTCTGAGAGTTGGCCATCAAACGGTGGAGGAGAACCTGGCAAGGAGCAAAGCAATGTGTGCAGAGGAGCTCTGGAGCTCATTAAGTCACAATGTGACCTTTACCGACTAATCACAAGCATGCAAAGACAGTAGCACTCGATTATAGCAACGCTAAAACTTCCCTGGGGAGGAACCTTAAAAAGGCCTTTGAGAGAAAGGGAAAAAACACTTTCAGCATTTAGTTTTACTTTTAACTCGACTGGTCTGCCTGGCAGCTATTGGGCCCAGTTGGTCAGGAGACACATGATTGTGTTTTTATTTTAAAGGAGCGAGATCAGGAGTTCCTCTGGCACTGGTCCAGAGAGACCGCGACGATGGGCCTTCGTTCAGTTGTTCCAGCGAGGAATCCGTTTTTATTTGATCTATGGGGGAGAGGGTCCCTCCCGTGGGACTGGAGGGACGGAGAGGTCTTTCCAATTCAAGCGGAGCCCCGCATGTGGCCAGAATAAAAAGAAAAACATAAAGATGAGGAAGATAGTGAGGAGCTGAGGAGTCAAAGAAAAGCCTTTAACAGCCTGGCGGGAAGCAGACCTTAGCGTGCCCGGTTCTCTGGGCACGCTTTCATGGGAAAACGATCCCGGTCTTGAGACTCGCCAGTCAGGCAGGAAAACGAGTGTTCCTAATCCTGCACGGAGTACAATGGGTCGTATGTAGCACACGGCGCTGGTAATAACACACATATTCAGCGACCGGAGAGAGGGAAGGGGGGGCACTAAATTAATTTCTATCCCCGCTCCCAAGGGTATGGAAAAAATCTATACAATTCCCAGACGGAGAGAAAAAAAGAACAAAAAAAAGTATTTTAATGACTGGCTTCTGGCTGTATTAAAATCGTTTAGAAGACGATGGGTAAAAAGTGTGGCTATGTATAGCACCTGTTTTATCGGAGCATGGCAACGAAGGCAGAGAGAGAGAGAGAGAGAGAGAGAGAGAGAGAGAGAGAGAGAGAGAGAGAGAGAGAGAGAGAGAGAGAGAGCAAAGTCTCTCGCTGTTTCAGGCTCTTTCCACTTTCTCTTTATCTCTGTTTCTCTCTCCCCATCTCTCTTTCCCATTCTCTCTCAGTCTCTCTCTCTCTCTGTCTTTCTTTCTCTCTCTGTCTCTCCTCATCTCTCCCTAGCCCTGGCCCTCTCTCTCTCTTCCTCCCACATCCATCCCCCTTTCTCCTTCTCCCCCTCTTTCTCTCTCTCCTTCTACCCCTATCTCTGTCTCTCTCTCTGCTTCTCCCCATCTCTCTCTCTCTCTCTTTAAGACACAGTGTCGGAGATTGTTGAGAGAGAGAGAATTGCTGTGGGACGTTTCTCTCCATCCTGTTTGTGAAGGTGGAGCCGCACTCTGACTTTACAGCAACTCACCGAGCTCGTTTGATTTCCCCGAAGACCCCTCCCTGTCTTCCAATCTCCCCCGGTCCCCAGCAACTCACCTGCTTAGAGGAGGATCCCTTTCAGTTCTCCTGTGTATATGTGTGTGTGTGTGTGTGTGTGTGTGTGTGTGTGTGTGTATGTACAGTATGTGTGTGTGTGTGTGTGTGTGTATGTGTGTGTGAGTGTGTGTGTGTACAGTATGTGTGTGTGTGTATGTGTGTGTGTGGATGTGGATGTGTGTGTGTGGATGTTTGTGTGTGTGTGTGTGTGTGTGGATGTGGATGTTTGTGTGTGTGTGTGTGTATGTGTGTGTGTGTGTGGATGTTTGTGTGTGTGTGTGTGTGTGTGTATGTATGTTTGTGTGTGTGTGTGCGTATGTATGTTTGTGTGTGAGTGTGTGCATGTGTATATTTGTGTGTGGATGTTTGTGTTCAACCATTTTCACCTTTAGTAGCTGTCACTTAACATACTTTCATAGACATACAAAAAATTGTGACATGTCAAGTCAGAAGAGAGACAGAGAGAGAGAGAGAGAGACAGAGAGAGAGAGACAGAGAGAGAGAGAGAGAGAGAGAGAGAGAGAGAGAGAGAGAGAGACAAAGAGACAGAGAGACATATAAAGAGAGAGATAGAGAGAGAGAGAGACAACGAGAGACAGAGAGAGACACAGTGGGTGATCTACATCAAACAGTATTGACAGCTCTATACTGACCTTGTATAAAGGTCAACGTATCTCGACGGATTATAAAAACAACAATAATAACAACGCTTCACATTCAAAGACCCCGGGCCACACTGCACTCCAACACCACCAGGTCTTTGCTCCACTCCAGGCATGCAAATCTCAAGGAAAATCAATTAGGAACCACACTGCACAGTGCGTTAATTAAGGCGGTGATTTTCACGGTGCATAATTCACAGCAGAAGAAGCTCAGCTCCCAGCCTATGGTGGGCTTATAGGAAAGTGGAGACGGAGGTGAAAGGTGGCGTGTGTGGAGGTTATAATAAGACCTGCTCTTTGATGGTAATTGGTGGCTTCCATGCTCTCAGGGCAAGGGAGGAGGGTGGTGGGGGGGGGGGGTTACAGAGAGGACCCTTAATGCCATGCTCAAAGACACCTGGGTAACGTATGGTGTGGAGCCCCTGTAGCCGTCACGATGATTCACTGTGTGTGTGCGTGCGTGCGTGCATGCGTGCGTGTGCGTGCCTGCGTGCGTGTGTGTGTGCGTACAGGTGACCAGGAAAGACCTGTTTATCCCATGAAACATTAATAGTGGGGTAATAAGGGACCCCCTCCCTCACGGTCTGTGCTTCATCTATTATGCAGCAGTGCAGCGTGGGGGGGTTGGGGGGGGGGGGGTGGGTGAAGTCCCCAGGGAGGGTCACTTGGACAGACCTCTAGCAACCCCAGTCCCACCCACCCCACCCCCTCCATCAAACCGCCTTCCAGCACCCCCACCAGCTCCAGCATCACCACCACCCTCCCGGAACGACCACCACTAGCTCCACCGCCGCCATCCCAGTCAGCCCGCTCCCAGCACCACCAACACCGCCCTCACTCGCACCGTCAACACCAACATCAACCCAACAGTAGCTCCTCCGCCAACACCTCCTCCCCCCATCACCTCCCAGCACCACCAGCTCCACCCCATCTCACTCACCCCTGCCAGAAAGACCACCAGCCCCTGCACCATCAACACCAAGATCAACCTGAAATATGGCTATTTCATTTAATGTGGTCTTTTTACAGCTGTACAACATCGCAAAACAAACAACCAGGCGGAAATAAGCAGCTCTAAACGCTTGTTGAAGGGTCAGCGTGGGCCAACCCTAACCACAGACCCCAACCTGGGACACAACTGCTGCATCCGTCGTTACACTCGGTCCCCCTTCCCCATAACCGCCCTCAACACGGGGGAGAGCCTGTATAAGCATGGCTGCCTGGCATGTAGGGTCCTCAAAAAGTGAGACGCACTTGTTGTGGTGTTGCTACAGTTGTTGGGCCGCCCAGCTGAACTCATGCCGTAAGACACCTGCCCTGGACCACCTGGGAGGACAGGGTGGCTGTGTGATGGTGTGATAGGTGGGGAGGTTCAGCTTCTATGGGGGGGGGGGAAGTGGACCAGCAGCCACATTTGGAAGAAACGCCAAAATGAGATCTTTCACGCAGCGCAAACTGCCACTGGAGACACCACAATGGTCACGTCGTGGTTACCGGTGGAAGTGTTCTTGAAGAGCACATTCAAGTGCAGTTTTGACCCCTTGTAATTATAACTGATTCGTCCTGTCTTGCTGCACCGTTAATTATGTACGTAGGTGTTAACTGCGGAGCAACAGGTTCAAACCTTGATAAATGTCATCCACCGCCATTTGTTGTTGCGACGAGTGGGTCATTTGCCCTTCCAAGAACTTAATTAGTACTTAATTACTTACAAAACATTGACGTCTTCCATGTTCCTATCACATCCGTTTTCGAGCTGTCTTTGTATTTCCTGTTAGTGGCTGAAGCCCATTGGCCAGAATTTCCCTAACCTTTTTTAGGTCGTTGCAAGGCAGGCAGATAGGAACTCAATAATATACGACGACATATGTACTCAAAGTACAATGAAGTCGGCTGTAGCGGCAATAGTCACAAATAAAGAACATTTTTGAAATAGCACACAACTACGTCTACTCTGTATGAAAGTCCATTTTTTTAGAACGTTTTTTAGAAAACGTTTGTGAACAAATGTTTGTTTCACTAGATAATTACACTTCCTGTGTCTTTCTCTGTGGGATTCATGATTTGGTGATTTGATTTGTTTATAACCGTTGTGTGGATAATGAGGCTTAAACAATGTGTTGGGGGTGAGTTTGTCTTGATTGACAGGTTGTTAACCATAGCTCCACCTATGTAGCCCAATTGACCCAAATTAGTACTTTGAAAATGAAAACGAACCGTGTAACTTGTCAACACTAGTCAGTTGTAAAACCTCGTAACTGTTACTCTTTTGAAGGAAATGGAAGACTGTTGCTAAGCATTTCCACCCCTTTACTTGCACCCAAACAAAGGATCAATAAAGTCTAGACTTGAAACTTGAAAGACTTTCAACATTAATCACAAGGGTTTCCTTGGGACGCGTATGAATGTCCTTCGAGACTCATATATATAAAACAAATATATAAATAAATATGTAGTGCCAGCAATGCTACATGCTACAATATATTTACATGTCGAAAAAAGATGGGGGGGGGGATGTTTTGAAACATTTATTCGTGAAAATAAATCACGAATTTCAGAACTTATATTTTAAGAAGAATATTTTAATACTTTTCTTCTTATTTAACTCATCAAGTAGCCTAGCGCAATATTTTTACTCTAAAAGCCTATCTTGAACTTTCCTCATGCGGACACACAGAGGCTGTGATCATGCTCAACAAAACAAAACAGGCAAGAATTAAATCCCCTTCCAATAACATGGATAGGTCCACTTGGCCAGGCATGCCAAAACACCTATTAATGAACTTCAATATTTAATAGAAAATAATCTCAAAATTAGGTAATCTTTTGTCTCACCAACGCGATCGCTGATAGTGGGTGGTCCATTTCAGATTTTATCGTTGTATCGCACTATAGACTGTTCACGTTACAGCATTTTACTTAGTTTAAAATACTTATATTTAGGTATTTTATATGGTCTATTGGTGAAGTACCATTGACCACTTTGAGGGGGGTATATATTTTGTCCCCACCGGGATAAAATAATTCAGCAGAGGCAGGAATATATAGACCAGAAAGTATGAAATCCCACGCATCCCCCCCACCCCAGCAAATCACACCCTGTTTGTATCTATCTATCTATCTATCTGTCTCTCTCACTCTATCTCTCTTTCTCTATCTATCTATCCAGGCATCCATTCATCCATCTAATAATACCTTGTTTTGTATTCAGTTCCAGACGCACATATTTCTGTCCTTCTTTCAGGATGAAGTCATACTTTCAACCAGACAGAGAGAAATGCAGTTCCTCGTTCACCCCTTGGTTCCAACCCTCCTCATTGCTATGTGCATCACATCCACAAGCAGTGCAGAACGCTTTATGTTTGTGATAATGGACAGAAAGACAGCAAGACAGACGACAGACTGTCTCTATCTCCTGCTCTGAATCTGGCAGTCAGGG